>LLKJ01001436.1:0-25882 GCA_002242865.1 Clarireedia sp. CPB17 | reverse complement strand
GGAGGATGGATATAAAGCGAGACGAGACGCAAGACAAAGGGAGAAGGATTTAAGGAGGGAGGCGGAGGGGGAGAGTAGGAGTAGAAGTAAAAGTGAGAAACGGGAGAAGGATAGGCGGAGGTGATTTTTGACTTGGTTATGATGATGGACAATTAATGAGCATATGAAGAATGGGATACCCTGGATATGATATGACATAATGAGATTAGGTATGATATGAGGTTTCTGGGAGGGTCTTTTAGGTCTGTAGTTCAAGATGGAAGGTTAATCGGTCCAAGTTGTGCATCGACAGTGTCGACATTCTAGATAGTTTAATAAAGGAATTGAACTTGACGGCATATCAATTGCTGACAGAGACCGCAATGTAATATTTCATATACCCAAAGACAATAAGCTGGGAAACATGGATATTGCTGTTGATTGACATGAAAAGCCTCCCACACCAACCCCAACCAGCAGTTTTAAATGCCCCGAAAATGTCCCCCCCTCCCGCGAACTCCTGTTAGTAGTTGATACAATCTCCGCGCGCCACCATCAGCCCCGCGACGTATACCACAGAATCTGATCTATTCCTCATCTTGCACTAACTCCTTAATCTCTACTCCACCCGCCGCGCCCAAGCCGCCAGCATTTCCATCCGCACCATTCGTAGCCTGCAGGTCCTTCTTTGCGCCCACGCCCTCATCCCCACCATCGATCATCCAGAAATCCACCTCGTCGATTAAATCGTACATGATATCCTCCACGATCTGCTCGTCGTATCGTTCGCTCGCGGCTCTGAGCCTAGCCTGCGGCTGCGCTTCGCTCGTGTTCCCCATCTCGGTGTCTTCTTCCGTAGCCGGAGGGAACCACCAGTCCGGACCGAAATTAACCTCTGCCGCGCCGCCGCGGAACACAGACACGGCGGGGAAGTAGCCTAGCATGCCGTCGTCGAGGCCTTCTCGTGCGCCGACTTGGGGAACGGGCTTTGATGCGGGAGGAAGGAAGGAAAGGAGGTTGGTGAAGGGCGTTCCTACTAGCTTTCCGTTTTTGTAGATCTTAATGGAGGAATGTGGGAGGGTGCGGAGCGCAGGGACAGGATGTGTTGGACTCGGGTCTTGACTTGCGGTGCTGACGCCTCCAGTGGAGGAGATGACTGGCGATGGATTCATGAGCTCTTCTAGTTCCTTGCAGGTAGAATACTCGATTTGTTCAAAGTAGAGGTGATTTTTGAACCGAATTGGCACACGATCTCGTATTATGTCCGGTCGTTCATATCCACCATCATCTTCGTCTGTGAGGTCTACGGCTGGATTGTAATTTCCGCTGACAACTTTCTGGTGTAGTTTCTCTGATGGTAGGTTGATTTCTAGCCCAATAACGTCTCCTTCATTGATTGATTCACCCGCTGGGAAAAAGCGGTTTGGTCGCGACATCCATACTTTCTGCCCCTCAACATCTCGAATACCGTAGCTATAGGCATCGAACCCAACAGGCGCATCTTGTGCTGCTTCCCTGCGCGCGAAACCCATACGGACATGCCCATGCGAATCTTGGGCTGGTTCTCCTGGTTTCTGTTTCGGCACACCACTCGTAATCTTACATTCCCAATACCACCGGCCTTCCCTTATTCCCACATTAGCCTTGGCCATTCTGAACCCCTTGTCGGTTGTGATATGTTTCGCTGTCTCATCCATCATCACATGCGGTGCGGAATCTTCGAAGCTGAATCGTGCGTCGAAAGGTGCGGTTTCGGTTTGTCGATAGTAAAGAATGGAAGGGAATTTAGGATCTGCTATGGCGCGAGTATAACGGAAATTTTTCTTGTCATAGACACTGGAATATGTAAGTTTAGGCTCTCTATTCTGTTGCAAAGGGTGGTAAACCTACTGGTCTGTGGTTTCATGAAACTGGATCTCTGTGCCATCAGGCGCAACCTTTGTATGCGATGGAACAAGCGTCGGTCCACGAGGCGCATCAAAGTCTGCTATTTTAGGTGGAGGTATCTTATATCTGAGAGGCGTCACGACATTGGCTGCCGACTTCTTCTTGCTTGAAGAGCTTGCTTTTGGATCTGGTGTCGCTCTGGCACTGCTGTCTGGCGCGAGTGAACCTCCTTTGGATTCCCTTTTCTTAAGTGATTCTTTCTTAGCCCGAGAAGCCCGCTCACGTACCCCTGGAGTTTCTTCACCGGTTTTCTGAGACTTGAAGTCCGGGTTCAGCGGCGAGGATACTGCAGGCTGGTGATCATCTTCGAGGGCGCGCTTTTGAGGAAGCGCAGATACCGGTGGGAGAATTGGGATAGACATTGATGGCGTAGAGCCTCTCCGCGGCGATTGGCCATCAACAGACATATCTGGTACTTTAAATACAGAAAAGTAGGAAATCAATTGGCGGATGGAATAGTTTCGGGAAAATTGGTGTTTTAATTACATCGAGCACATGAGAAATGGTGAAGCTATTCAATCATGGGAGCACAGACCACAGTAACCTTACTAGCAGAGTACCCCACACTAAAACTACATCAGCAGGCATTTGTCCCGAGGCTTTAGAATGGACACAAAAATGACACTATCAAAGACCAAAAGACGTGGGAGTCGATGCATCACAAAGCCCAAAAAGACAAAATACATAGCTGGCTACTGTTAATGCTCCCTCGGGTGGGCTCGAACCACCAACCTCTCGATTGCGGGTTTAGTAACAGTCGAACGCGCTAGCCAATTGCGCCACGAGGGAATTATCCAATTGTTGTTGGGAGCGTTCTTATTTTAAAATACATAGCTACATTGAAATATCGCACTCGACCGTCGTCAAGAAAAGTCATAGATGCTACCAACATCTAAGAGCTATACATCGCTATGGCCGGTCCTCCACACCCAGTGAACAGAGAAACAAGTGAATGAATTTTCTTCCGCGCCAACATAGCTGTAAGCCCCGCAAGCCGGGTTAGTTTGTGACTGACTACATAAAGACTTTTAGCTCAAACCGTTATGATATCAACCGTGTCCCCCTAAACCTCCAGTTACCAGCAGCTACAATTCTGCCTTTCTGGGCCGGTGACCTTTTCCCCTTTTCCTATATAGAAATTTGTCTTTCAGCTATCTGAGTGTTCCACCAAACACTGCGATAGACCAGATGATTTCATAATAGATATATCCATCAGCTTGATCACCTCCGTCAGTTTTATCACTCTTCATCCTCATCCATGTTGTCGGAATCTTCATCAAGGCCATCATCTGAAAGTGGCCCATACTTGACCGGCTTGGATGTAGATAGTCTCTTCGATCTCCTGCAACCAGATGGAGGTGTCGGAACAGAAGAAGGTTGAACCTATCTGTGGGTTAGCCATCTATATGCTCTATCCAAGTAGGAACTCCTCGTGCTTACCTTGCGCTTTTTTGACGGCACTTTTACAGGTTCGGTCAACTTCCTAATCAGAAACGTCTCGAATACGTCGAATTCAGCCTTAGAGGCCGTGTGATAGTAGGTCGAGGTGGTCGCCGTTCTCGACACCGTAACTTGCTTCAGTCCACGAAAGCTAATGAGACTGTCAAAGCCGTTGGTCCTGCTAAACCTCCTAATGCTTTCGTCATCCTGGAAAAGATACTGAAACCTGTCATATGTGCCCCCGCTGCCGCAATGTCCAGTCAGTACAACGTGAAGGCTCTCAAGTTTCTTGCATTTATGGAGCATTTGAAGCGTAAGAGGATCCTTCATGCGGTACCCAAACCATTCGAAACTAACCCTGCGGACGTTTCTGATAAAATATTCCTTCATGAACTGGAATGACTTTGGTAGATCGTTAACCACAAAAGTGTTCTTCCAAAAAAATGGGAGGCATTCTTGGTAAATGAAATGACATGTAGACAATATTCCAAGAGCAAGATCACTCGCGCGTTTAATCTGAGGCCCGTGAATCAATGGCTTTTCTCCAATGACTGCAAACTCGTAGACCTTATATCGTAGTTCAATAGGAAGTTTGGTGAACCGGAAAATGGTACCATCTGCCAGATCCATGTTAGCTGTAGCCAAACACAACATTTTTCTACATTTGTGCATATGCTGGGCGATGTCAAGAAGCTTACCCGCACTATGAACAGCTTGATTCAACTTCGTAGCGATATTGTTGAGGCCAGCGTGTGTATCCTCCAAGATTTGTCGACATTTAGGAATTGAATTGATTCTCTCAGCAACTTCCTCTGAGGATATGTCCTCGAGTTCGACTTGACTGACGTTGATAGCCTCGTATTTTTGACCACCAAGCTTGCGTAACATAAACAGTCCTTCTCCAATGTCGGCCTTGTCAATATTGATGACTTGAAATACCCTATCGACTGTGCTGGTTCCAGGACTTGTTGTCGGAAATGTACGCTGCGAAATGACCTCTCTTAGGATAGCCTCATCTTTGTTAACGCTTGACTTCTTTTTCGCCGCCTTCTTCGATTTAGGCGCAGTGGCAGCTTTCTTGACCGTCTTCCGAGGCGCCATTTTCTTTGATCTGCCTAGATAATTGGAAGACTTGCATGAGTCACTGCAGTGTATTCAAGGGACGTGAATCAAGTTGCCTCTACTGAATGTATGGTGGCGTGTATTGTGGAGAAGAAGGAAGATGCTTAGGAGCAACTAATAATCCGTGTAAATTTGATTGGGTAGTTTAATGATTTGATAATTGACGACGCTCTCCTTGCATGGAAGTGGAAGGTTGGAGTTTGAAAATTTAAGGCCAGCAGAAGGTGGTCGTTAGGACGATGGTTGGTGTGAAAGAGAGGAAAGAGAGGAAAGCGAGGGCGACGCGACACGCGTTTTTATGTGCCCTCCAGCTGTTAATCAAAGGTTATGCTCTACGATGACTAAGTTTGTGATAAAGTTCGAAAGAATAAAAATATAAAGGCGAACGAAGGTTGGGATGAAGGCACTGCCGTAACTATGTACTCGGCGCCCGGTTGCCTTAACCCGGCAAGAACACGATTGAAAATTACAGTACACATCTGAGATTTGATGTAATTTGTAGCCATGATCAACTTAATCATAGAGTGAATTATTTTCAAGCAGATTCTTCCTTACTCGTACACAACCAATCTTCTTATGTTTCATGCTTTCCTTCAAAAAATTCTTACAGGAAATGATGACTCTCCAACCGAATTGCAGACCTGCGATGAACTGAAGATATTTCTGATAAGATTGAGGGTATACTTTTGCTAGTAATATCTAGTCACGAATCTCTGCCGTTACCCCAAACCGACACCACATACGCCATTTCATAGACCTTTAGTATACAAGTCCGCTGTCCGAAAATCAGTAAGAGTTTCAACTGCAACCTATATATAGGCTCGACCGGGAGAACTTACACTTGGTGAATAGCTGTTGGTCCCTCTTCATTGAAGTCCACTCTGGACAAAAAGCCCTTCGATAAGCCCTGGTCAACAACGAAAATAACTTTGGCAGCTATTTGAGATCCCAAAAAGACAGCCTCCTCGTAGCTCTTCCATTCTGGAAAGTACGTCGGCGGGCTAACAACCTTGATGCTAGTCGGTGACTGAGAGTGAGAGGAGTGTTGCGCGTTTGCGGCACCGCCAAATGAAGCCACTGAAGCGTTGGGGTTAAGTGCAGGATTTGACGCTGTAGTAGCTGCAAGCAGTAACGGATTGACTGCACTTGCTGACGGTACTGGATGCGGTGTCGAGGAAAACGAAGCATTCGGCGTCATAGAACCTGTACCCGTAGGTGTGGCTAGATTGGAGGGGAGCTCACTCATGAACATAGTTGCAGAGCTGGGGGAAATCAGGTATCGGTTTGTGAGAGTTGCAATCAAAGCATCTTTAAAGCCTCTGACCTTAGATCCCGATCCACAGATTACCAGGGAATCCCAAGCATCCTGGCGTTTTGAAATATCGTCCACAGAAAGAATTGTTCTATAAACAGTATCTGCAATGGCGTCCATGTACGTGTCACTGGCAGCTTGGAATCGTTCTACGCCAATTTCAATGTCCCTTCGCATACGGTCTGGGTGCTCTTCTTCCCATGCTTTTTGCTTTCGATTCGTCTTTGCTTGTTCACGAGCTACTGCACCATCGACGGCAGGGGCGGCGGCATCCGCGCTTGGTGCCGATTCAGCGGATATTTCCGCGGGCGGTTGAGCGACCTCTTCAGTTTTAGCTTCTTCAGTTGGTGGGTTAGCTACGTTGGCCGTAGGCGCCGAAGTTGGCTCCGGTGACTTCTGGCGTTTCGCAGATGGCTCGGGTAGTGAAGATTCGTAGTGGAAAGTAGCCCGAGGCCTTTTCGAATTTGGTAGCCGGATTGGCTTCGCCGCTGCTGCTTCTAATGCTTCTTTGTCTTTCTGTGCTTTTTTCGAAAGCTTTCCGGCCTTTTCCTTTTCTATCTTGGCCAGATATTCTTGGGTCTTGCCACTTGCCACTATGCTAGCAACATCCAATACACCATCCTCTTCGGCAACATCAACACCATTGAGGCCATCTTCTTCTCCGACCTCTGTATTGAGTCCCGGTCCGCGGGGAGCTTCTGTGATCTTTACATTAGGTCCGGAGACAGTTGCACCTGTAGAAGCAGCCGCGGCAGGATTGCTCACGATGTCTGCAGTCCCCTCTGTTCCTGGTAAGGGTGTACCGGCAGGTAAGATCTCGCATATTGGACTTTTTTTCAACTGCTCTGCCATATCCCTTGTGAAGCCCTTCGACTTGAGTAACTCCATGAGTCGTAAAGTCATAGCCTCCCCTCCTGACGCGGGTAGATTTCCTCGACCACTGACCTGGAAATCCGTAATTGCAGTAACATCAATTTTCTCAAAGCCCACATCGATAATTGTTGAATTCGGGATCCCAAATGCATAAGATGTTGCAAGGGCGCTATCCATGATGCATAGTGCGGGGGTCTTGAATTTTTCGAATATGAATTGGGTGAGATCCTCGTGGTTCTTGGCCGTCCATGAAGGTTGCGCTATTAGCATGATAGGTGTATGAAGGGTTGGCGATAGTTGATTATGAACATGCTGTAGGAAGGCGCAAAACGCTGGAAAGTTCTCGATTCTACCCTCTACATCATTGATTAGTAAACTATCATTACCAAGAGAGTGCATCGTATCGCGCACCTTTCAATGGCCAGACAGCACCCTCATCATCCTCGGGTAGCTCCTCTAACTCCTCCTCTTCCTCTGTTTTCTCTTCTGAAACTCCTCCCATCTCCGTGTCTGCTTTTGCTGTGGCATCCTTCTTTTTTGGTCGGATCTTGTATGGCTCATATGTCTTCCCGTCAGGAGCTGGGAACATGCGTGTGGGAAACCGGCGCTGCGCTTGTGTAAATGATTCAGGGAGTCCTAACTGAGCAAGTGTCGTCTGCGACCCAGGCGCAACAATGAGAATATGTTCATCTTTGAACGGTGGCATTTTGTGGAAATCTTCTGGATGCTTGCTCTACCGTAGATTCACCGTCTGCCACTGATCGATTGAGGAATGACGGGTTTCAAGTAAGGCTGCGATTGCGTAGCTGTAATTCACAACTCGGCTCACTTCTAGTCGCGAAATGAGGTTCTTTTGCGACTGAGGCTACGATGAAGACGCGACAATGTTTGGCGAGGCTGAATCACGAGAAAGCGCATGGACCACATCAAACCTGTGGCTGGGTTTCCGAGGCAAATAAGATAATGGAGAAAGAACCAAGTTTAGAATACTCGTCCAAACTCAGGTCATATCAGTATCGACGCTGTGTTGTCTTTATCTATACTTATCTTACTCGAGTCAATGCCTCGTTACTCGGCCTCTTTTGTTTAGCCGTTCGTGACTTGATCTTAACCTCGCGTTATCCGTGACCTCCTTTACGAATACACTTGACATCTCCCCGAATTGCACCACCTTGTTATGTTCCAGCACGAGGAAACAGTTTGAGACCAGGGTCTCGTGGATTTCGGTTCTTCGACATCTTGTAGAAATTTCCTTTTCAAGACAAAATTTGCTACAAATGTAGCTGTTGTTCATGAATGAGAAAGGTATCCTCTCCACCTCACGAAAGAGCACAGCGTCGCTGTTTGGTGAAGCCTTGATATTCTCCTGACTAGGAACCACGAGACTCGCAGTAAAATGTCAAGAGTAAGCTGTGGTGTATATCACTCATCGTGACTTTGAGAAGCTGCCCAGATACTGTCTATCGAACTGGCGCTCTCTGTGGCATGCGGCAGATCTCCGTGATCCACAGTCCATGGCACTGAGGACTCCGTCCCGAACCGAAAATCAAGCACATAATTCTAATTACACAGCAACAGGACCCGGCAATCCCGAATTCATATACTCGCTTGACCTGCCTTGGTCGAGAGGCTTACATACAGGTGATTCCCTAAATGTATCAAAACTAGATTTGCCTCTTTTCAAAGAGAAACTCAACACGCTCATGTGTAAACAAGCAAATAAGCTGATTTCTAGACAGATACAGAAGACCACACAAGCGGGTGATATACAAGCTATATTCCCTATCACGGGAAGCAATAGCAAAAATGAATCATTGACGACCGTGAGATTCGAACTCACGCCAGTTTCCTGAGTAGGAGATTGTTGAACAATCTTATGTTAAGCTACACCTTAACCTACCGCCTTAGACCGCTCGGCCAGATCGCCAGATCAACTGATGCTGAGGTGCTAGAGCTTATTTGCATTTCTATTATGTTTTTGAAATGCCTCGTTGGGTAAGAGCATGAGGAGGAGGGGTGGAGCAAAATTTATCTTGCAAAATTTTCTAGACCCACATTGTCTTCAACCGCACCCAGGAGACACGAAGTCGGGATCTAGACCGCTATTAAGAACGGTATAGACGTGTAGTTTGTCTAGGTAAGAGCTATTTCATACAAACAAGTGTTTGCTACAAAGTCCTGCTGTCTCTAGCAGCTAAGGTTCATATAGGGCAGTTGTCCCAGTGCGCTCTACACTATCCGCGAGGTTGGATACTTCAAATTTGCTATCACTTGTCGAATTTAAAGTCTCATTTCATGCAGCACATGCCGAAGTTGTCTTGGGCATGTATTCCTGACTTGGAAGAACAAACACATGTATCCAGGCCAAGGCATATCCATGTTGCGTCTTTCATTTGGAAAATTCAAAGACATACCTTCCCCCAACACACTATCGTTCCCTTCGCATTGAAGGTCGAGGCAACACACAGGAAATCTAGCTCTTCACTGGCGCCCTGCATGAATGCTAGATGCAACTTGCAACGCTCGAAACCATAGTACAAAACATATGTTCATTGTAACATGTCTATATGTTCAAGTCTAGGGTATGCAAAAGCTACAAATACCATATCAATACCGATTCCAGCCATTTATCCTTTCTACATTCATCTTAGACGCCACACAACCCAAGTAAAGCTATAACCGACACACTTGAGCTCGTTCCAAACTCCCCCCTATTCACTATCTTCTCTTCCAAACACCCATTCCCCAACCACCCCTCAGCACGGCTAACCCCCAAGCCATACCTAAACTATCCCACATAACATTTAGCTTGCTCCCGCCAACCTCATGCCACCCAATTGCTACCTCAGCAACTTTGATACCACCGCCAGGCGCACTCTCTGCCAACATCAACATTTCTACATCGAAGATCCAGCCTTCTGCATGCATATACGGTATGATATGTGGTAACGACTCGCGAGTGAAAAGCTTGAAACCACATTGTGTATCCCGTATACGAGATGTAGCGGGGGGCGTGAGAACGCGTAGGAGAAGGTGAAAAGAGTGCATTAGGGCATTGCGGAGGGCGGATCGCTGAAGATTTCACGTCAGCATACAAATCTAATCCTGATGTAGACAAAACGGAAGAATAGCATACCTTAACAACAGCCTCACTTCCTACCAGCCAAGCTCTGCTGCCCACTGCCACACCCCTTCCCTCCGCATCTACTACTTTCTTTACACCCTCTACTAACTTTTCCAGATCCGTGAACCGACTCGCCCCATCAGCATCTGCAAAAACAGCGTACTTTCCCCTTACATGCTTCATGCCATGTGTGACCGCTCCCCCCTTCCCTCTATTCTCCTCCAAAGTCACAATCCGGAAAACATCATGTAAGTTATTCTTGCGCGCAAACTCCAGCGCAACCTGGACCGTCTTGTCCTTGCTCCCATCATTCACAAGTAATATCTCGTATCCGCCCTTCCCCTTGCTCTTTTCATCTCCGCGACCATACGAGTCGTCCAAGACGGCAACAGCTTCCTCCAACATCCCTACCAATCGCTCTTCTTCATTGTATGCCGGAACCACCAAGCTCATCTCCACCTCCGCATGCTCGATTTCGCCCGTCCCTGCATTCCCCCGAGTCGAAGAGGCTGCTTCCCGATGCGCGACCCAGCCGTCGTACCAGCAGGCTAGGGGCTTCGTATGTGTAGATCCGCCTGGACTTATTGCTGTGTATTTCTTTTCCGAAGGATATGGTAATCGAGGTACTGGCGCAACGAGTAGTAATACAATGTAAATCTGAAATTTCTATTAGCAAACTTGTTTACTGAAATCATCAATTGGCCTTGCTGCAATGCGCCAAATACATCATTCGAACAACAAGAGGTAGACCTACGAATACAAGCCCAATGGCAACCAATCCCACCAGCAGCAGTAACAGAACAGGCAATGGAGTGGTCCGCGCAATCTCCCACAAACTCCCCAGAACCTTCAATGGCAGCTCAACCATCCCAGCCATTGTTCGTTCGCGGCGCTTGAATCCGCACTCCTTGCTTGTGTGCGATTGATGTTCCCGCGGCTTGTGTTCGGATGCGCGGGGTCTTCACCGATTTAAAGGCTATCGTCTATCAAGCTCTCCATCCAGTAAGCAGAGAATGTACGTCGCAATTACTATTTAAGCTGCGAGATTGACTGAGGTACTGAGGTCTTGAAAGGTGCATCAAGTCACCATCTAAAAATAAAACATGTACAGAAGAATAAGAAAACTGAATTGCGCAACTGTCTTCTTCAATCTTATGTATCTGGCCTTGTCTGAGAGTTATTGGACACGGTTGAAGACAAGGCCGCGTAGGTTCATGTAGTCCGAGTGCTGCAGTAGTGTTCAAGGGTTTCATTGGCTGACGCGTCCTTCCGGTCACTAGTGGTATTCAGCCTTGTTTTGAGCGGGGTTGCTTTTCCTACAGCCCTTGCTCTGACTGGCTAGAGCACTTAGCTAGAGGGAAAACGATCGAGCAGTTTAGTGGTATCTCTTCTAAGATGTTCGACCCAAGACTATCCCATTCAAAAATACCCAAGTATTCCTTTGATCCGTGTCTCCTTGACATGGCTGATATCATTTCATCCTCCAGTCCCACCCCTCTACTGTCCCGAAGCTATAACCATCCACTCCAATATATCTTTCCCCGGGCTACTGTACAATTATTGGCAAGCAAAGTATCCACCCTAATCCGTATGAAAGGCAGAGGATTCACACCAAGCAAACACCAAAGCAATAAAGCCGTCACTTTCTCATGCGGTATTTCATCAAGCAAGATCCATTCCACATTAAACGCCCATACCATGCAAAGCGCCTTTCTCCGAATGGAGCCCTATTTCGCCCACTGCTGGCATTGCAAATACCAAGAAACCACAAACAATCAATTCGCGCTGTTGCCACCAGGGCTGTCACCACCGGTCTTGATAGCGGGTGATAAACTGATAGCGATCTTCTTAGGACCGTTGTTTCCTTCTCGAACATTGCCGAAGGTCTTCTTCCGCCTGAGAGCGGTGCTGTTGGATCCCACAGAACCCGAGGAACTTCGTCTTTTGTGTTGTGAGAGTTTGCCGATCTCATCTTCCTCATCTTCTTCTCTCCGACGCTTCTCAGATGATCTTTCAAGATGCCCAGGGGTAGATGACGTCGGCGTCATAATGACATCGTCACCGCTAGAGTCCTTCGAGGCTGGAGATTTGGGGGGCGAAGGACTGCGACTTATGCGTTCAGTATCGATGCCGGCCGATAGATCTTCCGAATTTTCATTCTCTTCGTCCGAATTATAATCGACCAACGGCTTTGAAGATGGCGAAGCCCCGGTTGGTGAGGGATCACTAGGCTGAGCTTTTTCTTCTTCGTCATCAGAAGTGTTGAAGTACTCTTCCTCCGTTTCGTCCAAATCCTTGATAGCGGCGCTCCACCGACCACGACCTGTCTCGTGTCTCCTCGGACTCTCCTCTTCGGTCTCCAGAAACGAGGTCTCCACACTGGAAGTAAATCCGTGACTACCATCGTACCTTTGCACAAATGTTCGGAAGGTCTCGACGTACGTAATCGACTCGAACTTTTCACGGTAGTTTTCTACTAAATGGCTCATCAAAACCTTGATACCGTGATTCTTGATGAACTCGAAAAACTCCAGACAAGCCGAGTTCAAGAGATTGTCCCGTGGCATCGTCTCAATGACGATACTTATAATTGGCTCAAAAAGACGATCTTGTATCATCTGTCGCATGTAATATTCATCCTGTATGCCGATAAGGTTTCGGAAGAACTTCAACGCCGCTAGATATCAGTTAGCAAAGGTCAGATAGGACATGAAAGAAAATACTTACTAAGCTTGAGATATTTCTCTCGGCTTGATAGGAGCTGAGAGATACGTAAAGCTAAGCCTTCGGATAACACAAAGTATTTACTGCGATGCCCATGTTGTCGAATGAAGAAGCAAAGTATTTCGATCAGGTAAATGAAAAGAGATACTTGATGAACACTGAAGTCCATGTCTTGTCGCCCTTTTAGATCTACCAATGGTTTGAACAGTTTCTTGGCCGACTTTTCGTAAAAATTATCTAAGAAGAGTTCATGTTGAGGATCCGTTTGAGGTCGAACTCTGGCGCCGAACTCGCCATTGGCTTTTGAAAGGCCGTCCAAAGGACCAACGTGACCACCAGAATCCAGCAGAACTTTGATTGCGTCAGCGATCTGCGCCTTCACACCTAGATCTGCTTCGACAAGAAGAAGGTCGATTAGAGAATCAGTCAGGGGCGTTTGATTTTCGTTCATCTGTCTGAAGATAGTCTGACGGATCATCTGGGGGTCGTGATCGATCATAGATACAAGCACATCTGTAGCTCCAACTCGCACTCCGACGTCGTTGTGGCGCAGCGCAAAATTGATGACAGATAAAAGACCGTGTCCTAAGAAGTTATTGTAGAGCTGTTGTCGTGCTGGCTGTTGCAGGTTCTTCGCAATGGCACAGCATTGTTGAATAAATAGAACAGCCTCTTTCTTTCGTTCCTGGTCTGTCTCTTGAGGTCCAAAAACTCCAAACAGTTCCTTAAGGAATGGCGCGTTTGTTTGCAAATGTTGGACAATCTCGACCTGGTTAAAGAAAATTAGGCCATTGAGGACGGAAAATGTTGGATCGTCCAAGATCCTGGCAAGAACAACATCCTTAAGATACTGCAGTCGATATGTGTGGTGTATCTTCCTCCTTACTTGATCGTCGTCTATTCGAACGACCTCCTTGTATCTGCCCTCTTTGCCTAGCCAATGTCGGTGATTGGCTTTGTGACTAGGGAAATCCGGATCGTATTCCAAGGCTCCGACAACACCAAGCACCACCTCATCCTCAACAATGTGTTCAATGATCGAGTTGTCATTCAACAAAATGATGACTTTCATCATCGTGCAAAGTCGGTGCAAGCTACCCAAATCCTCCATATCTTCAGCCACCTCCACCAAGGGTATTAATCGTCGAATGTAGTCCTCATTGATTACTAGTTTAACCAAAGCTTCTCGCCCCGCAGGCGAGGTATTTAGTCCTCTCATCTGCGACTCTAGTTCGTGCAAATTACCAAGGGTAGGGTTCGGTAGGGTTGTTGGAAGCTGCATTGCTGGCTCGGTAGGAACATCGTCTGACACACCATCATCTATACCTACGTCGTCAGGGAAAGTGTCTAGAAAACAAAAAGTAATCTTTTGGCAAGGGTGGCCAACTTACCACTTGGACCACTCACTCCACTCAACGCGAGTTGTACGTTGTTGACGAACTTCCTACAATGACTATCAGTCTGATGCCCCACAATCGCAAGACGCGTAAATAGCGCAAGTTCTCACCATATAGCAGTACAGCCCTCTGCTTCCTGAAAGCTGAGAGCCATGTCCATTGAGTTTAACGCTTCTGTCCATACTATGAGTGTATCTGTCGATGACATGTCAGCCTAAATAGTAATGGCAGAGGAAATAATCACAGCGCAATGTTTTGAAGCTTACCTTGCTGTTTCTGAAAAGAGTCTCCCTTTACTATCTGGGTATCCAGAAGTAAATCGTCTGGCTTATCCTCTGATTGTACGAGTACGCGGGGGCCTTCTTTTGTAGCTCCATCGTCCTAGAAATAACAGCATAACAGTCAGATAACAGACCCCGACGAGATCGCGTAAAATGTAAACAGAGCCTCATGCACGGAAACGATAGAGGAATCGAGGTTCAACCAGCAGAGGTAAAACTTACGACCAAATACTCGGCTTTGCAAAATCCGGTACCTCTATCAAACCAGTCGCCATCGCGCAATTCATAGACCTTGACCCGTCTCTTGTCATTCGGCGGACTATGCGTAGGCCCTCCTGCCTGCGCCATTCTTAAAGGTTGTAGTTCCCCCTCCAAGTCCTCCACACAATCCAGAATCTCCGATGAGATGTCGAGATGCTGTTGAAGAGAGAGTTGCGCCTGCGTTTGAGTAAGAACGGACGCCACAGTGGATTGTTTGCGCCCGGGGTCGCGCGTAATCGTGCAGTTGGTTGAGTGAGGTCTTGTGCCGAGCAATCTTCGGTAGGTCGAGCGATCAATAGGATGAGCGACCGCAGCGATTATCTCGTAATGGATCGATTCGCGATAGTTTCGGATGGTTGATGGGGCTTTAATTCGTATGTTTGCTGGCTAATGATCCAGGATGATGAAATATTATTGAGTGGAACTTTACACGCCTTACATTGAATTTCTCGCTAAAATCACCCCAGGCAAGGAAGGCAAGGAAGGCAAGGAAGGCATTATCGGAGAAATATAGCATTTGTTGGCAATGGAAAATCAACAGATGACAATCGATAACGCATATCACGGTTCTCACGAGCGAAATCTCACGTTGGGATGGACGATGAAGTGATGATTTGGGGGAAGAAGCTGTGATTGTAGTCAGGATACCGAATTGGTTGTTCACACTCGTACAATTGAGCTGAGGGTGGAGGACGATAGACTGTCGGGTTTTCTATCCACAAGTGGGCAGTGCTGATAGCGAGAATCACGTGTGCCGACTATCTCGCCGAGGTCTAGACATGCAGCTAATCGCAGTAGTCCCCGGGGCTCTGTGCCGATGTTTCAGAAGCGAGATAAACAATTTTTAGGGGAAGCGTGGGAAGGTAAGGTTAAGTCATCCAAAATCCAGTCGCGGTTCTAGGCGCACTTCGGCACTTGATCCGAAGCTGGGCCTGATCGGGTTTCATCCCTCCTTTACCGACGGTTCGCGGAAGTACGCTTCTTATATCAGCTCAATCCTTGACGTCCTTCCGCATGTTTTACTTCGTCGGGGCGCGTGTTTGTTGAGACAGAAGTCTATGGGTATAGGGAACATGGAGAACACGGAGAACACATTCAGCTGCGTCATGGGTCCTTCTTCCAATCTGGTACACTCGTGCATACTTGGTACATCCTCCGTCCTCGTCCCTTGTCTTACCAGGATTAGCTCCCATGCACGATTGCGTGAATGTCGCGCAGTCGAAAAGAATTCTCGCTCTCGCTACTTCTCCCCACACTAAAGACGTTCTCAGGCTCCGGGATTTATATTGGGCCTAAGGTTCCATTGAACATTCATTGCAACTCCCCCAGATTCGTGCCATCTTAAACCAACTCATGTCTAGAACTGCCTAGCTACTTCAACTTCTATTGCCCTGTCGATCTGTCGGACGAATGATGTGGCACGCCCACTGTGTACTGTACACCAAGATATCGTAGTAAGAATTCGGGCACCATTCTATCTAGACTGTGCGCCAACGCCGAATCCGTGGTTCGATTGTTGCCAACCGTCCACGATTTCTTGCTGCCATTTCGAATCTTGGTACCGTTTACAATCTTTCTATTATATATTGTGGCTTTCCGGATTGAGGACTCTGGTAGACGGTGTAGATTTCAACATAGCATTTCGCAAGCGGACCTGCCCGTTTGTGTTACATACGTCTAGGATCTCGACAGCACACAGCATCAAATGGCTTATCAGACCTGTCCACCATTTCAGTCCGACGCCCGCAGCTTTAAAATGTATATCATCAATATATTGAAATCAAGGGTGGCTGCATTCTGGGAGAAGAACACACTTAAGAATACAAACGGGCTAGGATCTGCAACCTTGAGCCACAGGGATTTCAACCTAATGGGACCTGATTGATGATAAAATCCCGCCTGTGGCACCTAACGGATCTTTGTTGTTGAGGACGAACATGTTCATATCTGGGGAGACGTTCGATATCAATTCGCTAAGATTCGCCCTCGGTTCTTTGGCATTGACAGCTCAGAGGCTCTGGTAGGCTTGGTGGTTCTGCGTACATCTTGATCTGCCAGCACGGGCTGAGTTCTGCCTCGATGTTTGGCGATTTCTCACAACGGTAAGTCAAACCTGGTCCATCTAAGATATACACTTAGCTGAAAGAGTCGTCATTCACATCGGTTACGACCCGCAATTAATACCTCTAAGATTACATGTTGTGTGGCTAGATATCAAATTGCCTACTCCTAAGATGAAGTTTATCAGCACATGGCAACCACATTGCGAACGCATTGCACACCCGCCGTGATGGTAGAGAGACAGCGGCTTTTCCGAAGCCGCTACACACCAGATCCCAGAGATCGAGATACTGGCTCGGAGCTTTTTGACTCGGATGTTAGACGGCGTGGCTAACCCAATAATCAGTGAGCTTTGTCTCCGTCACTAAGCATTAGCAGTAGTCGACCCTGGCATGGACGTTGTACTACTAAAGTATGAACTCCTAGCTAGTCGGTCTTCTCCCTGTGTCTTTTTTAAGTTACAGGTGGCTTAGGAACGAGATGTCACCGCAGAGCTACAAATAAGTAGCTTTCTTCGTGCAGACTGGGTATCTGAGAATTTCTGCCAATGCCAATGCCAACTCTATTGGAAAAGCATCGATGCAAAGCTCACATTGCCCATAACATTAAGTTCTTCACGGGGGAACCTTGTGTTCCTTGTATACGGATATAAAATCAAATGGAGCCTTGGAAGCACATGGTTGTCGTTGTTTCTCTATGCAAGATTCAAGTGCGACTGAGTCGACGAGAATTCCGAGCAACTGAATCGATGAATTCTCGTCCGATTGAAAAACTCTGGAATACGAACAGGTCAAAGAGTTTCTGTGCTTCCAAGCGTTGAGTCGTCGGCGAAACTAGGTAGCGCGCAATCTAGCTTTGCACAAGTTTTGCGGTAGGCACCAACCCAATATCCATAGCGATTGCATTGCACATCGTCTTGGTCTTAATCACAGAACAAGAAGAGCAACAACTGTTGAGCTACCCAGCCGTGTAAGTGAAGCTCGAGAATGGAGCAGGGCAAAGAAACGGTTCGACATTGCAACTTCTAAATCTTCCAGAGCTGACATCTGCAGTTTCTGCTGCATATTTCACAGCATTCAAGAGAAGCGCTCTCTGGAGTCTCCGGAGATATTGCTTATATTTGATGGTAACCTCGAACAGGCACGGTAATAACGATGCAAGCACAGAACTAGGCAAGTATGTGTAACTCACCAGCGGAAAACGGAAGGCGCGACGTGGGTTGTGGGATTTGCGATATGGGAGGTCGGAGGTAGGAGGTAGAAGGTGTGCCAAGGAAGGGTTGGATGGGAGAGAAGCAGCGGAGGTAACTGTAACTTTGACATCTCTCAGACCTTCAAGTTTCTGCAGCTACAGCTCCCTACACCTGCATGACACGAGAGTAAGACAGATCGGAACTGGCAACCATGCATCTTATCCGAGTTCCTATTTCAAATAATCTTGTTACATGTTCCCGGTCTTCTTTGTTTTTCTTACAACTTTCATGTTCAGCTGACTTCCAACCACACCTCATAGCTGATGGATGCCCCTCTTCGTCTTGTACCTACCTTTGTATCACATTATACAACATATCTCTAGCAATCCTCCTTCAGTCTATTCTCTAAAGCTGTCATCTGTTGAGAGCCATCTTACTTAAAATCTTCTTAATCTCTCTTGGAAAAGTTTCAAGCTCCCCGATACTGATACCAGCCAGAACTTGGAACGATTTTCCATTTCAGATTTCAACCATCGTCCGTCCAGTACACAACAAACTCGGCAGAAGTTGATTTCTTCTTTTTAGAAGTCATTCTAGTCCTTTCAGACCGGTCCAAGCCCCTCGAGCCGTTCTTGGTTCCTGAACTAACTCCAAGATCCGCATACTACTCAGCACTATATCTTTCTTGACTCTTTCGCCGAGCCTACCAGCGAGACGGTCGATATTAGAGCAGCCACAAAGAACCACCTAGATCATCGATAATCGATATCACGATAGGAACGCCAGGCCGATCCGAACCTTTCCCATAAGGGCTTACGAAAACGTCGAGTTAGTATTGCAGACAGTCAGAACTATCAGACACTGAAAGTATTCATTTCCAGCATTTCACATCAACAATTCAATACTTTCACCTTCTCTTGCAACGATGTCTATATTTTCGAGGATCAAGAAGTCCAAGAACGCTGCAAAGCAGCACAAGGAGCAGGTGGCTGCGGACCAAGATCACCAAAAGCAAGTAGAGGAGGCAATTGCCAAAGTTCCATACAAACATGTTCCAACTCATGCTGCGATTGACGCACTTTCAGGAGCACCATCGAGTTGGAGGAATGAGGATCGACCAAGAATCAGAGAACAACACAAACGGAGAAGTCAGATGACTATTAGCCGTACAAGCAGCGCTATTTCCAACATGTCATACAGCAATACCACACCTACAGAGGTACCTCCTCTTCCACGCAACAGTAGTTACTCTAGCTACAATCCCACGTGGAATAACCGTGGCGATGCGTCCTACCTTGCCGAACCAATTTCTCAACACAAAAGGCAGCAGCCATCGAAGGGACACTCTTATACTGATTCAGGCATTGGTCGTAGCCCTTTGAGCAGCCATATCAACAGCGAAAGTAAGTTCACATATTACACTGCTGGGGCGTTTATGAGCATCAATGGTAACTCCATCACACAGATGAATCCTCCCTCCCAAGCTCCGGCACCAGTACATCTTCTTCTTCCGACAGTCTCGAGATGGCTATCACAAAAGCGCCGCCAAAAATTCAAGAGCGTGGATCGTACCTATCTTACAAACCTCAGGCTACGGTCTTTGGGGATGCAGATATTTTTGCTCATTTACACACAAGTACCAGCAGAAAAGTGGGCGAAGCACCAGCTTGCGAAACACCACCACTTGTGCCGAAGATCCCAGAAGCAATCCTCGTCGCAGAAGAAGCCAAGCAACGAAAAAAATGGAGTCTAATGGGCAAACATACATCAGGCGCAGTTGCTGTCTAATTTCCTGTTCAGCTTGTCCTTGGAACGCAATCTACTTTCAATATTGCCAATCCATAGATGGAGAAAGATAACGGAAGGCTGCATAGATCTAATCTATATGCGGGAATTTTCTTTGACGGTCATTCCCACGCCCTGTGGTTACAGTATATGGGAACCTGCATACATAGCATGCATGGTATTTGGTTACAGCGCAGTGTCAATCCACGTGTTTCGAAGTCTTGGCTCTATCTACCTCCTTCTCATCCATATGTATCTGTCTGTTCATCTCGTTCTCTTTTAGCTTTTATCTTTAATGTCGTACTTGCTTTAGACATCGAAACACCATGAGCAATGGAGTACAAGCGTCTCGTTGTGGATATGTTACTTTAGGTGAGATGGAAGGAGTAAATAAACACGATGATCTCCCGCACCATGCACATATGTTTTACAATGGATGAAGAATCAGAAGGAAGGATAGAAGAGTGAGGGGAACCAGTTGGAATGATGGGTATTATCAGTGTATCAACAAACCTGGCTCAGGGCAATACTGGAGCTCGCTATATTGGATTTTGGGGAGTGTTTCCCTTTTGCCTGGAGATTTGCTAGAAAGTTATGGTGTTTTCTCTTTCTTCGTTTAATTGATACCTTTCTGTTCGATAATAATGCTATAATGACTTGGGCAGACGAGCATCTTTTTTTATTCATGACGTGCGGGGAGTGCTTGCGATGCCTCGCTGGGTAACAAAATGCAACTGGCATCGAAGAATGACATACTTCTCTTCAATTTGTTTGAGCATCCAAGTGAATACTGAACTGTGCCACTAAGTCAATGAACTCATACCGCAACCTCTTCTAAGCACGATATTCTATGTCACTTGGCACGTACTTTAGATTAGAAGCCATCAGATGCATGCATACTGCTGAGTCAAATCCATAACTCAACTTACAACTCTGGACTCCGATATCCCACACCCAAACATATCTTACCTTCACACCCATCCTCATCTACATCCGTAATCCACACCTTGAGATGGAGAAAATAGCCAATTTATCGATGTCTAACCATGCCTCCTCATCCTATCCCATCTCATCACCCCCATCTGAACTGTAAAAGTCGATTCTGCTCATCAATGTTACTCTTCAACTCCAAGTTCTCCTGCCTTTAAGAATTTCACCCTTGGGGGAGTTGAATTGATACCATTTTCTGCTCTTCTCTCATCCCATCCTCGTTTCTTCTCCCACTCCATACCGTCCCCCTCCTCTCATACCGTCCCACACTCTTCTCGTCTCCTCTCCCATCTCATTCCTTCCCATACCGTCCCCTCCCATCCAAACTCCTCGTATAAAAACGACCTTACCCCTACTAACCCTATACAATCCATATATAAGAAGAGAAAAAAACTTAAATCAACCCTCCCAACCGATCGGCTACCAGCTACCAGCTACCAGCAAGCTGAGGAAGTCCAGCTCTATATTTCCCGGTCTCGTCTCGTCTTCCCGTATGCCCCCAAACGGGCTTCAACTAGCTAGCTAGCTAGGTACTTAGGCTTCCAGATCTCGGCTCAGTTGTCTCGGCGTATGGTCTATGTCTATGTAGCTGTCGGTTTTTGAGCGGCTGGGAGAAGGTAGTATTCATACTTATGCGATATAAAAGATACAGTGACGCCATCCTCCTGGGTACTCTTTCGCACTGGCGACGAGGAAGGTGCTTGCTTGCGCCCACGCTCAGCATAGGTATAAACTCGAGGCAGAGCCTACAAATGCACAAATAACGATGTCAAGAAAAGTGTAGATCAGAACAGGCAGATTGAAAAGGATATGTAGGTATTAATTAATTGTTACTTCCAGCATCCAACTCTAAGCTTTGGACGTGGTAGTAAAGTCTTCTATGAAGAGAAGTCCTTTTGAAACACCGGTTGCCCATGCGCTTTTGTGATAGTCAACCCGGTAAAAGGCGAGCTTTTGTTCACTCCATTCACCGAGTCCCTGATCACCATTACCCAGTAATAGTTATCTTCTCGTCTCTCATCTCTCATATCCTCAATCGACCGCCGTTCGGTCCTCCACCTTCCAGCCCCAAATTCCTATATATACAAACAACCGTGCACGTCGCCTATTTCCTAAACACCTGCTCGCTAGAGCTTATAATGCCTTCTTGCTGATTTTGGCCTCCTTTTCGAGCTTCTTCTCACGTCTTCTCTTGGCAGCCTCTGGCCCGGACTCGGTGTCTAGCATGTAATCCCACCATCTGAAGCTAGAGGCATAGTTGCCAATGAATTTCTCGTGATGAACATCGTGGTGCTGGGCACCGGCCCAGAAGGGCAAGAAGTTGTGCAGACTCCATGGGAAGTCGTATCCACTGTGAGCATCGACGGCTTGGAAAACTCTCAACACAATCCAGATGTACATGGTCAAGATATGCAAGTTTCCAGTAAGCATACACCAGAGAATGGGTGATCCTACGGTTCCGAGGCCAAGAACCATGACCTCGATGGGCGAGGCATACTCAGCGGCGAGTCCGAATGGCGCACTGTACTGATGGTGGATCTTGTGGATTTTCTTGTAGAGCCAACCTTGGTGCATGGCGCGGTGCATCCAGTAGTGCCATGTGTCTTCCAAAACGAAGAAGATAGCTACTTGGTATGCGATAGTTGTAAGAGCGGGGAATGGTACATCGGTACCCATGCCGAAGTATTTCGCCATAGGGTGGAAGAGGACGATCTGAGGTAGTTCGACAGTAAAGTGACTAAGAAGGACGAGTTTCGTGCATTGCCATTGTTCGAGGGCTGTTGGGATTTTGCTCTGTTGCGATAGACATCAGTACATGTGTGGGTGTGACGATGATTGTTTGTTGATGTCTTACCCCTTGAATCTTGTACTTGTCAAAGTACGGGATATGGGCGATGATAATCCAGGGCAAACTTCGTCCAAAGTAGAAGAACTCGTGCATGCAGAAGCTCATGATACCTGTCGCGAGGACATCATTTTGCATATACGCGTACCAACTCTGCGGAGGTTATCAGTATTTATTGTGCTGTTATGATGAGGTATTCGAAGCACTTACAGCCCAGAGGCGCTCAAATATGTTGAGATGGATGTTGTACTTTGACAGTTCATCGTAAATGCCCAAGAAGGTCTCAGGCCTTGCGGCGAGGGTGGAATTCGACAGATACTCCATGGTGAAGGGGATATGACCGTTGGTTGAAGGTGTAACCAAGCAGGAAGAAGAGGTGAGAAGGACTTGGAGGTGTAGAAGTAGAAATGGAGATTGGAAAGATTGAGGATTGTCGAATTATTTTTAAGATTAGCCCAGCTGCTACTGCACACTGCATGTCGAACCACCACTGGGCTATCGGAAGGCTTTAAACCCGGCAGCACTAACCATGAATGGCTTAGCGGGGCTGTTCAAATCCCGGGACCAAGACGTGAGTGGAAAAGCGCGATCAACAAAAGGCAGCAAAGGGCAGCGCTCACGTGCTCTGCGGTCGTGATTAGGGCGCGAAGTTCGCGGATTTCCGGTGGTTCGGTGAAGTGGCTACGTACCCCTTTTTCGCACGGCGCCCTGCAACGATCTCCTGCCCACTGCTGCCCTCTTTCGTTTCTAGTCGCAGTGCTAGTGGCTGGGGCTAGTGGCTGGGGCTAGTGCTTCTTTTCCCCTTCCTCGATGCCAAGACGTTCCATGGTGCAATCTTCACCTCTATCGGGACTCTCCGCCAATGGCAGCGTGCTGTGATAACCGATTCCGTCTACCGCCACACCTGTCTCCACCTTCACAAGCCGTGTCCTCACCGTTCACGATTCCAGAAAAAATATGTAACAAGGATGTACAACCAGTCTACCACTGTACCAGACGATGAGAACAAGGCAAGGGAGACGAGGGTGAGCAGGAGACGAGGCTAGAATGAATAGAGCTCTTTGGAAAATCTAGGAAAATATCGTAAGACTCTCGGATGCTTACTGGCCAACGGAATATTATCAGTTCATCCTCAGTCTATACTGCACTCATGCTCAGGCCATACTCATACTCAGTTCATACCTCATCCTCTCACATCAATCGGCTCATCATCACACAAACGAGCTTATTCACCCTGACACTGAATTCGTTGATAGCTCCTTCTAATGTGAAGAACTCTATCGGCTACCCAATATTAGACTAAAAGATTACCTTCTTAGCTTCCAATCTCCTACCGATTGTCCATTCCTTTCATTCCCTCATTCTCCACCATCACCCTCCTCCTCCCTCCCGAACCTCCTCGACATCCTCCGCATAATACATAATGCCACCACTATACACCGTGGAAAAGGCGAACGAAGAAAGACGGCGTGTTCATCACGAGGCAGACGTGGTTGTAGTTGGAGCTGGGGTATTTGGATGCGCGATAGCCTTTGCATTGGCGAAACAAGGCCGAAGTGTATTACTACTAGAACGATGGCTCAAAGAACCCGATCGCATAGTGGGAGAATTACTACAACCCGGCGGCGTATCGGCTCTCGAGAAGCTCGGCCTTTCGCAATGTCTCGAAGACATCGACTCGATAGTGGTCAAAGGTTACGAAGTCCATTATCATGGTAAACCAGTCACCATTCCATATCCTAAGATCGCGGGCGCTGCAGCCGAAGGAGGCATTGCAGATTCGAAGAACGAGAAGAGCTCTAGACCAGAGGGCAGGAGTTTTCACCATGGCCGGTTTATTTCGCAATTGCGCAAAGCGTGTGCTAGTCAGCCAAATATTACAATTGTCGAGACGGAAGTCACAGATACGATAACAGGAGGAGCTCACGATCCACAAGTTCTTGGAGTACATTCTCGAACGACAAACCCCATGACAGGAGAGAAGGAAGTAGATTGCTACTTTGGTCAACTCACCATTATCGCTGACGGCTATGCGTCTAAATTCCGCAAACAATACATCGGCAAGGCGCCAGTTATCAAGAGCAAATTCTACGCCCTCGAATTAATAGATTGTCCTATGCCAGCACCTAACCATGGCATTGTCGTTCTCAGCGATGCTTCACCAGTCCTCCTCTACCAAATTGGCACACACGAAACCCGCGCTCTAATCGATGTTCCTAATAATATTCCTGCCGCTTCTCCTCAGGCCGGCGGAGTTGTCGCATACATCAAGAATGTTGTTCTTCCAATCCTCCCTCCACAAGTACGACCTTGTTTCCTCGACGCCCTCGCAGATGGAAAGATACCCCGTAGCATGCCCAACTCCTGGCTTCCCCCTTCCACTCAGCAACAAAAGGGCATAATCCTTCTCGGCGACGCCATGAACATGAGACATCCTTTAACCGGCGGCGGCATGACAGTTGCATTCAACGATGTCGTGCTCCTTTCCTCCCTCATCTCGCCCGAAAAGATCCCCTCTCTCAGCGACTCCACAGCTATCACTTCCGCGATGAAAGAATTCCACTGGAAACGCAAGAACCTCTCATCCATCATCAACATCCTCGCACAGGCTCTCTACTCCCTCTTCGCGGCCAACGACCCGCAACTTAAAGCTTTACAAAAAGGGTGTTTCTTCTATTTCCAAAAGGGAGGAAACTGTATAGATGGGCCAGTGGGATTGTTGGCGGGCATCATCAGACAGCCATTCGTGCTCTTCTATCACTTCTTTGCTGTGGCATTGCTGAGCATTTGGATTGTGCTGCAAGAGACGGTCGGAAGTTTGTTAGAAATTTGGAAAATTCCATTGGCGTTGGAGAAGAGCGTGGGTATTTTCTGGAAGGCCTGTGTGGTAATCTTCCCCTTCATCTTCAGCGAAATAAGGAGTTAGTCGCGAGTATTGAGCATGAATCCCGGAAGTTGAATAATTTATGATAATGGAGTTGCTGGCGACGATCGCATGGTATATTGAGCTCACGAAGACGAAAGAAGAAGCGTTAAAAATGTGAGCAGGCTCGCGCTATTAGGCACGAGGCTCAGATACGGATTGGGCGTTTTCAGGCGCTGGATGGGATGAAAGACGACGATGATCCTGTTAGAGGTATATAACTTGTAATAGATATACATAATCTACCTATTCACCTACCCTACCGTGTCGCAGTGTCACAGGTCCGTATCTCCAATCTCCTATCTGGTACTTCGTATGTGCTCTTCACAGCCTCGTCAGTCAGTCATCCTGTCAGTCATTCATTCCGTCCGCACATGCATGCAGCAATTATCCCAATCCAGGCAATGGACGACTGACTGTCTTGTCTGTCTGCCTAACTGACCAACCAGCCAATAATTCTACTTAATCCCCAAATCCATCCAACACTCTCCCCTTCCATTTCCCATCTCCCATCTCCCATCTCGTACACCCATCCAATAAGAACCCCCAATCCATGTCCTCGGTCTCCCATCCAATCCCCCTCTCCGCCCCCAAACCCTCTTTTCAAGAGCCTCAAAGAAAAGAA
>LLKJ01001435.1:0-20882 GCA_002242865.1 Clarireedia sp. CPB17 | reverse complement strand
AGGTTAACTTGGGGGGAGTAAATGTCGGGGGTGTGGGAAGGGTGGGGTTTGGGGAGTTGGAGGAGGTGGGGTAGGGGGGGTAGTAAGGGCAGGAGCAGGTTATGCGGTTTGTGGTTGTGGGTGTGGTTGTGGAAGGGGGAGGGGAGGTATGCACGGGACAATCGCAACCTGCGGGGCCGGGGCCGAATTGTGGACAGCTGCAGGTGATAGTTGGAGATGAGGATGAAGGGGGGAGAGAGGTAGTTGTGGTGGTAGTGGTGGAGGAATCGGTAGTTGACGGCCGGGAGGAAGTGCACGATATCTCGTGGGCGATGCTATAGCCGCTGAAACAGGTGACGGAGCATGCTGAGGGACAGGGGGTGTAGTGGGTGGTGGTGGGGACGGAGTAAGGGCAGGAACAGGGGACGCTGACGAAGAAGTCGGAGACGCAGAAGGGTTGGGTACAGGACGTTGGGGTTGTCTGAGTGGTTGTTAGTTTATTGGGGGGTTAAAACGTAGGATGATAGTATAAAGAAGAAGGACAAGGAATGGGGATGGGAAGATGAAGGACATGGAAGGTTTGATTGGAACGAGATATAAGCAATGATTCTGGGGGGAAACCTACAGGTGGACAATTCGTGTGTGATGTCGAGATAGTCACTGTAGGACAAGGTGTTGACTTCGGAGGAGTTGGTGTAGTGACTGTAGGAATTGTGGGTGGATAAGCATAAACAGTGGTAAGTGTTGCTCGTGCTAAGTTGAGTATGCTATAAACATCAGACAATTTAGATCAGCATTTGAATTCAACAAAGTTTGACGCAGAGAACAACTTACAAGAGCAAGACGAGCGGTGTCGACGACGTGGAGAAGCGTATTGCTGCCATCATCACTAGTGCCAAGAGTCAAATCACCAAATGGAACAAATTTTCCAGAAAGATCAAATGCTTGAAGCAAAGGAGAATAATCAAACCTCCATTACACATCCTTCACAAGAGGGCATACCCCATCTTTATACTACCCCCATTCTTCATATTCCCAACCCCAGAAAACTTTATATCAGCCCAGCAGCTCAGGCTTCTACACGGTCCGCACATGCGGGGTAACTGAGCGAGCCGAAGACGTTAAATAATCGCCTTTGCTTCAGGCAAAATACATGTAGCGTTGCAACCTGTAAGAGGGGAAAGAAACACTTGGTGGAATACGAGGAAACTTTTTGTCTTGGCTACAAGAAATACCACCTGATTTGTTGTGTCCTGTGTGACAACGTTCGTATCCCTTACAGATGCAACTATGTTCTGGGATGCGGGAACGGCACTTGCGTTTTATCGGGTAAGTACCCGAACCATGTGCTGTCATGGGGTGAATCCTGGAGTTTAAAGCAGATATGCATATATGACATTACTCACCGCTGGACACACATATTGGCCGCAACATCGTATTCAATACCTTATCTACATGTGCTTGAAATTGCTGGTGATTGTTCATGTCCTTAGTATGCTTTCGAATGCTATCCTTAACATGGAGCTGCATATAGTCGAGTATCTGTGAGATAGCGGACTATTCCTTACTTAAAGCTTGCTTTTCACATCATTAGGATCCAAATCTGGTCCAGTTCCCTGCATGTGCGAGACCGGCTCTTTTTGGACGTCTCCACTCTCGCAACACTTTGAGTCATCTACAAGTACCGACGACTCGTTTTTCTTCCCTGGGACATCTATAGCTGGATTGCAGGTGAAGAAGTCGGCAGGCTTGATATGCAGCTGATGTATTTCAACGGGCCTACACGGTCAGTATTTGTTTGAGAAGAAGATGAAGCGGGTAACGTAACTTACATAACAGGCCAATCTTCGACTCGAGGATTGTGCTAGATCAATCGTTCAGCGAGCTTTCTTGTTCAGCTAGGGGTCGATAACTTACTGTAAGTCCAAAAACATTCCATACAACGACATCCTCATTTTTGACGTCATCGTTTCTTGCGACGGCATCCATAACTCCATCAATTTCCTTTTGACTTTGATTTGTAAATTCACCACCAGCCCAAAGTTCACCTGCCGTGTTTGTCAGTATTCATTCCCTAAAACCATCACAACTTCATGATGAACTCCTGATTGTGTAACCTTACCATCTTTATACTTTGTGATCCAGACATGATGTTGTGCGAACTGAGCTCTTTGCGCCACAATACTATCAGGGTGGGCGAGTAATAGCTGGGTAGCAGATGGGATGAATTTGTATCCCACTGGCTTTCGAGAAACAGGGTTGATTTTGGAGGGATTCGTCATTTTGATCGTAAGATTCGTCTGAGGGGAAGCATCCAGGAACTGCGATTTTTCGACCACAGTTTGTCTGACCTATGAGTTAAATTAGTAACGTCTCTAGAGGTGAAAGAACATGCGCACCTCATAACCATTCCCGTATGGGTTAATATCTTTGGATATTGGCATGGGTAAGGATTCCTCGACAACAACACTGTTAGATTGTCCATCGATGGCCGGATCAATGCGTATACAGAAAAGATGTTGATGGTTTTGAGCAAGGGCTCCGCTGGAGACGACATTACCCCAAGGACTTGTCTTTCCCGGGTCAATATTGACAACGCTGACGATACCCGTGGCTCGTGTCTCAACAGTGATGCCTCCTGCCTGGTCCAGCTTGTAAGCAAATATGTATTCGTAGTTTGCAAGTGTAATGATAAACTGAACAATGAGTTCCCTGGATCGTGCCACAACGGCCCTTTGGGTCCGATAATTGGTATGCTTCCAGCCTATTCCGTTGTCTTCTTCGTGCAGGCATACTACGTTCTTGGCCACGCTGGCCATGCCATCGGGCTCTGTGAGAATCGCATCGAAGTACTTGATTGCGCCGAGACAGTCGCACCCAAGTGATAGGTTGTTGGCTGCACGTCCAGCACCGCCATCTCCAAAATCAAATGCTTGCTTCCTGTGGAAAGGAGGTCGTGGGTCACCTGATAGATTTGAAAAGTCAGTTCTTGCACTTTTAGTTGTTTGGGGAGATGCCGATCTTCCACTTCTAATTCAACCAAACGGTTTCATAGATGCGAAAAACGGGAGCGGCATCACCCAGAGTCATTTCCCATTTCGCACTCATCATATGGTACGGTCATTTCACTCAATGAAAGCCTGTAAAGAACACTACGTCCATCATACCGCACATCATGTAGGGTAGCACCCTCTCGTGGGCTGAATCCTAACCTAAACCTCCACTTCTGCCACTCTATCAGATTACCCGTCACCTTAAAAGACGGACCTTGAGGCTGAACAACGTTCAATGGCTTAATATCATCCCTAAGTGGTTGCTGCAACAGCTCAGGAACATAGTCGGAAGGACTACAATGATCAATAACGTTCTTTTTGTGAGTTCCGTACGTCAAGCCATCTTCTTTGCCACCAGTAGCCAATCTATCAATCCGGACAATCTCCTTGGTATAAGTATCGAGAACAGGAATTATAGGTAAAGGATAACCATAATGGTTTGCATCTTCATTGCCAGATTTTGTGTCTCGAGCAAAGCAGAGTCCTTGGGTATAACGTGGAGCGACTTCATCGAAGTCCGGTCCGCCATAAGGCCATGGGTCGATTGTGACAACAAAGCCTTCTGGGATGTCAAATTCAGCAATTGCTTTTTCATATAGAGGTGAGGCAAAGCAAGCTTCTGTAAATGCCCGAAATTCGTGACTGAATAATAGTGAATAAGCCAAGCGATCAGGAAATCCTATCAAATTAAACAGAATTTGGAAGATAGAAATATTTGGCATACGTAGTTAAGGCAGGTTGGTGAAGCTTATCAACTGTCCTTCGCATAACTTCATCACCCGACACCACATCGACCAATGACTCCGTGTATTCATGGGTCCTATCGGCTCGAACAATATCATACTGTACTTTTGCCAGACGAGCCGGCCTAGGTGCTTTCCCTGTAAGTTTTCCAGAATGTTCCAGCTCTAAGTATCTGGATAGCTCTTCCTTTGGAGGCTCTTCCAAACAAATTGATCTGTAATGAATAGTGGCATCAGCACCTCGGCGTTTGAGAATCACTTCCCTGGCCAAATTTGACTCCGCAACTGAAAGCTGATCAAGTGGATGGGGTAATGAGCTCCGTGATGGGTCAGACCCATCAGGCCTTAGTGATGCTGTGGTCGCTTGGTCCGCAGACATGCTCGTTGATGGATCACGGATCAACTTGATAAGGTAGAAAAGGGAACCAGTTGTAAGCACAGAGATACTATACTTTTGAGACCTAAATGAGAAGGGAAGCGAAGAACAACAAAGTACTTATAGCCTTTGAGTGCGGGATTTCTCTTTTTATATGGTAAGCATACCTTTCCCCTTACCCAGTAGATCGATGTACCCCTCCTTAAGAAGACGTAAATACGTGCTAAAGTGATGAATTGATAGACGGCATACTGATAACGATTGGCCAACGGAGCTTGAACCAAGAAGGAAAGTCCACGCGACGGTAGCTTTCCCCTGTTATCATCCTTTCCTGCAGAGTTAACACCAATGCCTTAAAGTTGGACAATGAAAACATAATAATGCTATCTGGGATATTCATTTGGCAATAGTAACCAGCTAAACTATATTGTCCCAAATCGGCCAGATTTTTCTACCTCGAAGAGTCATTATCATTATTACTAAGCATTCACATGTTCTCCACCTCCTCCTGCGAAGCAAAAACAAAATTTGAGTGCCGAGTTACTATAACCTAGCATTAGAGAGAGGAAGAAATAGTGTGGTGTTCTTCCAGATTCCAGATCAACAACTTTGAATGTACAAAGTATTCTTCTCATGGACGTCGGCCCCAAACACAGTACACTCTCGCGAGTTTGGGGAACTGCGAAGCCCCCACCAATCATGCCTAAATGCTTATCCCGCTCCTCCAATCGAACTTAATGGTGGCTATGCCTATTGGAGCGAGTGTGTCCTAACTTTTGCTTAAGACCTGACAAAAACCAATGATGTCTCTGCGACGTCGAGACATGGCGAGAAAGTCGAGATCGTTCTAGCAGACGTACCTGCAGGTCGGGGCAGACTACATAAGGTCCCTTTAGATCCACAAGCCGAGAGATGCACACTCGACTTGAGAGCTTTTCTCTTGTCAGGCAGGATCCCCTACAAGTCCAGCTACAAGCAGAAACTGTCTGTTTTCTATATCAGCGGCAGGCTTAATTTAGCTCAGCACAATGTCTTTCCTTGTAATTAGATTAACATCACTTCGCACTTCATGCCAACATGGATGGATGGCTTCAATATACACCGACAGGCCGTGCTATGCCGGACGGGCGTGGACATCGTTGGTACTTACTAAGTTACTAGCAGAGACACTGAAATAGGGAGTGGTTTAAGCCTTAACTGGTCTGCATGATTGATTCAGCCTAATAAAAGAAGGTCTGTACCCAACCATCTCACACGTCTCGGATGGACAGGACTCACGGTGAGCATATTCTCGATGAGTACGGCGTCCTCTAACCATCTGCACCTACCGCAAGAGAAGTGTTGGTTCCTGGGCTGATAGCCCATTGGCCACGACTTCACAAGTCCTGGCGTTTCAACTGTGTAATGAAACGATTCGTACGATGGAGGATAGGAAACACACGAAATTCCCGTCTCGATGAACGGCGTGTTTGTTTTCTCAATCATTTGTAATTGATTCCAGGTCCAGAACTCTCGTAATGGAGGGAGGTGAGACAAGCGCTTAAAGAGGGGTCAATCCTTTACTTTTTTTTTCTCCCCTCTTTGGCAGGCCAAAGCACTTCTGTCCCTCTTTGCTTCGTGGGTCCTTATCAAGATAACCAGAATGCAGGATATAAATCCCAGCACAAAGTAGTTCCAATCTCCCGCCCACAAGCCTCTGAGAGACACCCAGAGATCCCACCCCTTTGTGTGACATGTTACCACCTTTCGATCCTGCAAGCCTAAGTCGTCCCATTCGTTCCACCATCTACCATCTGCCTGCGAAAGTACTACTTCGTACCTTCCCATCCGTAGCAGCAAGAGTCGCAGGAGTACTCTTGCACATCAGATATTCATTCAGGTACAGACAATACATACAGACGAGACGGTACGGTACAAACCTTGCATTCTGCCAAATTTCCAAGCTTTCCCTCCCCCGTCCCACGTCCACGCTGAGTGAGCCTTAACTTTACCTGAGCTCTCTAGCACCTTTCTTATTCGCTTGAAATTTCAGCTAGGCGAATTTGGGATAACCACAAAATATATTGACACGAACGACGATTTCTGAGTCGATTTAACCAAAAACTTTTGTGGCTTCCAAAAAGTCCATAAGAAAATTTATATTGATATCGCAATACGTTCATTTGGAAGCAAAGATGGACGTTGCCGTCTTGCGAGGTCGTATTGCTTCGACCCTTGATCAAGACGCTGACACTCGCCGGCGCGCTGAACTGGATCTCAAAGCTGTAAGCATTCCCAGCAAATTTTTATTCGAATCCCGCCTCTGATCAGTCCTGGAATAGGCAGAGGAACATCAAGGTTTTGCAGATGCTCTTCTCGATATTCTGCAAGCAGAGCAGGATCCTGCAGTCCGGTTATCGAGTATGCAAACTTCTCGCAGACACCCACTTCAAATGTTGCCAGCTACTGATGGTTGATTACAGCGGTTGTCTACCTAAAAAATCGCGTTACAAGAGCATGGCTACCAACCGAGACCCAGAACAAACCGATGTCCGATGACGAAAAGGGAAGATTTCGAGAACGGTTACTGCCCTTCATTGCTTCTTCCCCACCACAGATCCGTCAACAGCTGGTGCCTGTCCTCCAAAAGATCCTTCATTACGACTTCCCAGAAAGATGGCCATCCTTTATAAACATGACAGTGCAGTTGTTGAATGCCAACGATGCGGCGTCGATATTTGCGGGTTTACAATGTCTTCTCGCCATATGTCGCGTATTCCGTTTCAAATCCGGGGAAAACAGAGCAGACTTCGATGCGATTGTGGAAGCGACTTTCCCAAGACTTTTAACGATCGGACAAGGGTTGGTCAATGAAATGAGTGAGGAGGCAGGGGAAATGCTGCATATTGTTCTCAAGGCATATAAGCATGCAACTTTCGTATGTTTAGTGGCGCCTCAAATTCTTCCAGGCTGAAGTGCTGACAAAATTAGTTTGACTTGGCTGTTTCTCTGCGCGAACAGCAGACGGTGATCGGGTGGTGCACTTTATTCCTCCAGACGATCGCCAAAGAAGTCCCACCTACAGCCCTACCAGAAGATTTGACCGAGCGCGAGGCTAACCATTGGTGGAAGGCCAAAAAATGGTCGTACTTCAACTTGAACAGACTCTTCGTTCGGTGAGTACATTACATGCAGTATGCTTTATGCTTGACTAACTTTCCTAGTTATGGAAACCCCGCATCATTGTCGAAAGGAAACGGAGACGACTACACCGCCTTTGCGAAGAACTTCACTGCGAACTTCGCGCCTGAAATTTTGAAAGGTTACCTTGCACAAATTGAGAGATGGGTAGCAAAGACGACATGGCTTAGTCGACCTTGTCTCTCCTACACTCTTGTGTTCCTCGATGAGTGCGTCAAGCCCAAACAGATGTGGAGTCATTTGAAACCGCATCTCGACAGCCTTGTCACCCACTTCCTTTTTCCCGTGATGTGCTTATCACCCGAAGACGTTGAGAAATTCGAGACAGATCCAGAAGAATATTTACATCACAAGTTAAATTACTATGAAGAAGTTTCAGCACCTGACAATGCTGCGACCAACTTCTTGGTCACACTCACTAAAATCCGCAGAAAGCATACCTTCACTATTCTTACCTTCGTAAACTCGGTCGTGAACGAGTATGAGGCAGCAGAAGATGGAAAGAAAAACCATATCGCAAAAGAGGGCGCTTTACGCATGATTGGAACCCTCTCCAGTGTCATCTTAGGAAAGAAGAGTCCGATTGCTGAACAAGTGGAGTATTTTTTGGTTCGATACGTTTTCCCAGATTTCCGAAGCACGCAAGGATTTTTACGAGCGAGAGCTTGTGACACCGTGGAAAAATTCGAGCAGCTAGACTTCAAGGACGCGCAAAACCTCCTCATTATATACCGCAACATCTTGGAGTGTATGGCCGACCCTGATCTCCCTGTTCGAGTGGAAGCTGCTCTTGCACTACAGCCCCTGATCCGACACGACATCATTCGTACGAGCATGCAAACGAACATTCCACAAATTATGCAGCAGTTACTGAAACTTGCCAATGAAGTGGATGTGGATGCATTATCCAATGTCATGGAAGATTTCGTGGAGGTATTTGCAGCCGAGTTAACTCCATTCGCTGTAGCATTGAGTGAACAGCTGCGAGACACATACCTGCGCATTATCCGAGAATTACTTGAGAAGAACGAGAAGAGAGAAGACGATGAGTATGGTGATTACTTGGATGACAAGAGTATCACCGCACTTGGCGTTCTTCAAACCATAGGCACTTTGATCCTAACATTAGAGAGTACTCCGGATGTTCTTCTACATATGGAGTCTATTTTGATGCCTGTGATCAAGGTGACCTTAGAAAACAAGCTCTATGGTAACCATCTATCCCCTAAGCAGTTAGAGTGTTGCTAATCGCAATAGATCTTTACAACGAGGTCTTTGAAATTATCGATAGCTGTACCTTTGCCGCAAAGTCAATATCCCCAACCATGTGGCAAGCATTCGAACTCATCCATGCCACATTCAAAGCTGGAGCCGAACTCTACCTTGAGGATATGCTTCCTGCCCTGGACAACTTCGTGCAATATGGCAGCATGCATCTTGTGCAGACACCACCGTATTTGGAAGCAATTTTTGGCATGGTTGCGGATATGTTCGCGGACGATAAGGTTGGCGGTGTCGACAAGATCTGTGCTTGCAAACTAGCCGAAGTGATGATGCTCAGTCTGAAAGGCCACATCGATCAATATGTTCTTCAATTTGTGAGTTCCTAATCGTCTGTATACCGTTCCGTATTTAGCTAATCATGATTAAGGTTGATATGGCTATGCGAACATTAACAAGCACTGAAGTCAAAGTCAAGTCCTACAAAATCCATTTGATGGAAATGGTGATCAACGCCATTTACTACAATCCGGTATGTTGACTAACACCAGATCTGAACATCTCAAATTCCCTGAAACTAACATCTGGAAAGGCCTTGACATTGCATGTCTTGGAGCAAAAAGCATGGACAAACAAATTCTTTAGTTTATGGTTTGCAAGCATCGACAGCTTCACTAGAGTGCACGACAAGAAGCTTTCGATAGCAGCCATTGTGGCTTTGCTTACTCTCAGTGCCGATCAGGTGCCAGTCAGCGTACAGCAAGGCTGGCCCAGGTTACTCCAGGGTATCGTTCGATTGTTCCAAACTCTTCCGGCCGCCACTATGAGTAAGCACCTTATTCTAGTTTAAAGAAACCAAGAACCGTACTAACAAGATTCGTAGACCGTGAAGAAGCTTTGAAGGATGATTTCCCTGTTGATGGAGAAGGCTTTGATGATGACTACGATGAGTGGGGCGGCGAGGACAATGCATGGACAGAAGAAGGTGATGATGGAGATGAAGAATCTGACATCAAGGATGAAAGCAGTGCCTACCTTGAGTTCCTTAGCGAGGAGGTAAGTACTATGAATGAGTTATTATGCGTATACAAGCTAACAGGTTTGCCAGGCGCAGAAATTCAGCAATCTCGAAGACCATGATTCGGATGATGAGCTTGGTGAGGAAAGCCTTCTAGAAACCCCTCTCGACAAAGTAGAACCATATCAACTATTCAGAGACGCCTTATTAAGTAGGTCTATTCCTTGAAGAACATGCTACCTCATATTAACCAATTGCAGAACTCCAACAAGAACAACCACAACTTTACGAATCCCTTACTACGAATCTGAACCCTGCCGAGCAAGAGATAGTTCAAGGGGTCGTACATCAAGCAGAAGTCAACGTAGCAGCGGCTCTTGCTTTGGCTCAAGCTGAGGCTCAATCAGCCGCAGCTGGCGTGAATGGCGGTGCGTGAAAAGAAAACGCATGTTCGTCTTAAAATCCAACTTAAAGTGGTATAAATGGGTTGCTTGAGCGCGCGTGCATCTGGATGGCGTATTTTTTTAACCTCGAGATTTGATATCCTAGATGCGGATTTCTTATCTCTCTGACGATGATTATGGTGCATACCCTTCAAATACTGGGATGCAAGGGAATTTTATGGATGTATGACTGGGTTGGTTGGTTTTTTGGATGATGACCTGGTATTGAACGCAACGAAGGGAATGATGATGAATTCACAGATGTACACCATGGATTAGGTGTGAGTGTGAACATGTTTGTTCTAGTGTAGGAGTTGACTTGAGTTGATTTGAGATGAGGGCATGCATGAATGAGTAGGTAGGTAGATTATATCAAGCTTCGTGAGACATTGAGCGGTTAGACGTTGCATAGCAAATTCAAAAGAAATTTTAGTCCCTTTCACGCGTCATATCGCAATCAGGGAGGCGAGATAATTTAAGCTTTCAATCGAGCTCTCGGCCGTAAATTCTTTAACGCCGCTTAAAGCAGCGTAACGAATCCTTCGAACTTCCTGACGGCACGATATAGATTGGTTTACAACGGATACGGAGCAACTCCCATCGCAAAAGGGGTGGAATGTAGTCCCGTCGGTGTAATTGCAAAACCTGCATGTATGCGTTGCATACCCCATTTTCGCTCTGTCCGACTAAGTCAACGTGACACATCGGGATCGGACACGGAGTTGTATCGTGCGCCGCGCGGTTCGCATGCTTCTTCTAATCAAGACAGTGTTTTACGAAGGGTATGTGAGTATGTTTGCCGAGGGTTCTCTGATTCCGAGGTTATGCTCTCGCATTGTTTATCATGAGCAAAGCGAGTGCGAAGAATGTTTAGTTTAATGAGTAGGAAGAGGAACTGATTGGGGGTGGCGGTGAGGGGAAGTCTGTGTGTTTTGAGTGGCGGACTTAAGCAAGACCATAGATCATGGTGAAATCGACAACCGCATTAGGGAAGCGCTTCAGTAGGACTGCAGTACGTCTGCGCAAGTGCCGGCGCTTCATGGATGCAGCACTTTTGAGGATAAAGTTTGATGTGATCCCGCTGCACTGATTTTCCCCTGGGACATCTTTTTTTTCTTGCACTAGTTCAGTGGTGAGCATACTCCTAAAACAACAAAAGCTGAGCTTCAACATTTGCATGCGATACGAGCAGTTGTTACACAGCCTTCTTTTAGCTTGATCTGATGTACTGCATGTGATGATCAGATCTGGACACTACTCATCTCTCATTCAGGACTGAACCATTCTCTAAATTCTGTCTGCACAACCACAAACACTCAAAAGCATTATCGAGGTGATGGCGCCCATCACATACTTTGGAGGGCACTCCCTCTCCAACATCATTCTCTTCCTCGTTGGAAGCACATATATCCTCTACAAACTCATCCAACGCATCACCCTCTACCGTCAGCACTCCCAAACCATCCGTCAAAATGGCTGCAAACCCTACGCCAAGTACCCCCACAAGGAACCCTTCCTTGGACTGGACCTCTTCTACCTCAACATCGGCTACTCACGCGCCCACAAATTCCTGGAGCACTCGGTCGAACGCTACCACAAGAACGGAAACACGTACGCATCGAACTTCCTCGGTGTTAATAATATCCACACGATCGAGCCGGAGAATATCAAAACCGTGCTCTCGGTGCGTTTCAAGGATTTCGAGTTCTCCCCTAGGCGAGTGAATGCTTTCGCGCCGATTTTTGGCAAGGGCATCTTCACGCTGGATGGGAAGCAGTGGGAGCATTCTCGCACGATGCTGAGGCCGAATTTCACGAGGAGTCAGGTTGCGGATCTGGATGTTTTCGAGAACCACATTGCGAAGATGATTAAGAGGATTCCGAGGAATGGGGAGACGGTCGACTTGTCGGTGTTGTTCTTTATGTTGACTATTGATTCGGGTGAGCTTGTTTCCGCAGTGGCAGGAGACGAGGTGAAAAAAGTCACGAGATGCTGACTTTTGTTGCAGCTACGGAATTCCTTTTCGGTCAGAGTACGGATGTTTTGGATGATGAAGCGGCGAATAAGATGGGTGAGAGATTTTCAGATGCTTTTACCTATGTAAGTCATTCATCCGGTTTGAGGGTACCAGTACTTATTATCGTAGGCTACGGAGCAAGCTGGCATCGAAGGACGTCGTAAGTGGAACTTTTGCATTCTTTCTGCGCTGAAAGAGTTTCTGGGAAGTCATGCCTCATAAGCTACAGTGTAACTAACATTCTACGTGCCCAGTTGGTAAATTAGCAGTCCTCTTTCCCAACAAAAAGTACCGCGAAGACGTTCAATACATCCACAACTATGTCCGAGTCTTCGTCGACAAAGCACTAGCACTTCGCAACGATGGTTCTCTTGGAAGTTCCGAAAAGGAGGAACGATACACCTTCCTAGCCGAACTAGCCAAAAACGGCTGCAACGCCAAAACAATCCAAGATGAACTTCTTAACATCCTCCTGGCTGGCCGTGATACCACAGCTAGTCTTCTTACGATCTTATGGTGGATTCTATCTCGCCGTAAGGATGTATTCGAGAAGTTGCGAGCAGAAGTCATGCAGCTAGGCTCCGAACGACCCACTTTTGAGATGATCAAGGATATGAAGTATATGAGATATTGCATGAACGAAAGTAAGCCGTACATTCATTCTCTCTTACCCTACCTATCAAGAGTTTCCGAAGGATTTTTTTAACATAAACAGCACTCCGTCTCTACCCTATCGTCCCAGCAAACGGTCGCCAAGCAGCCCGAGACACGGTTCTCCCTGTAGGAGGCGGCCCGGATGGAAAGTCTCCTATTTTAATCAAGAAGGGAGAGATGGTGATGTACAGCCCTTGGGCGTTACATCGCAGGAAGGACCTCTATGGTGAAGACGCTGATGAGTTCCGTCCTGAAAGATGGGAGAAATTGCGTGTTAGGTAAGTAATCAGCTCGATATGAACATTCAGGATCTCCAAATCACTAATATTCATGTTTAGCTGGGAGTACTTGCCATTCAATGGGGGCCCAAGAATTTGTATCGGCCAGCAATTCGCGTTGACTGGTGAGATTTCCTCTTTTTACTTTTTTCTCCTTTTTCCAGAACTGTATATTGATATGTGTGAACAGAGGCATCATATACTACAATCAGACTCCTACAAGCTTTCAAGGATATCGAATCAAGGGATGACAATCCCTTTGAGGAGATGTTGACTCTGACCTTGACGAGTCTGCATGGGGCGAAGGTTGGCTTGACACCTGCGTAAGTAGGAGGATTTTGATATCACGTGGTTGTAAAGGGACAGCGTGGTGTTGAACCACGAAACTGTGGCATTAATCTCTTCTCAGTGAAGGTTATTGTACTTTGTCTGGATTGGTTGATTTTTTCTATCGAAGGAGAAATGGGAGACCTCTCTATCAGCGTCCTATTTTGTATTAATTATCATCATTAGGCATGTCCGTAGGGCGATAGCATACGAGTGATTCTTGTGCCTATTGTCTCCAGTAGTCAGATTAAATCATATTCGAAAAGAACTATCCTTGATATATCTAATGACAGTCTGCAAAGCATAAGGCCCTTCGGGATAATATATGTCCTCAATCAAAAATCCCCTACTGTGCCCACAGCCTGCTCGCTTTAACCTACCCCATAACCAGCACAACACCACACACCACTTTCTCATCGCCCGAGCCACAGCAATATGCGCCATAGGAACCTGTGCCCATTGTTCAACGCCTTCTCGAACATTCATTAACTTATCCTGTCCCGAATGCTTCTTCGCGAGCTCCTTCACCCATGACCCTCCGACCAGCCCTTCCGCGCTTTCTGTTGGCCTCAGCCCACCGTCCACGAATGACGGAGGAAGCAAAATCCGCTGTTGCATGGAACGCGCATGCAGTAAGCGATCATGACAATTTACAGTACTCGTATTCGCTGTAGACGTATTTGAGTTGCGATGCGATGCGAGTACGGCACTTGGCTCCAGGGCCCACTTACCCCCCTTACATGTCGGGATTTCGGTCCCGCGAAAGCTTATGTGGAGTACGTACACGAGTGGTGATGAAGGAGACCGGTCGTGCGGTGCGGGAGTCCACTGCGCCAAAAAGAAAAAGATGTAAACGAAACCGTGTTCATGATACAGATCAACACTTTTGTAATTTTACTGTACTTCTTTGACATTAAACCCACTCTTTGCTTTTTAATATTCCGATTGAGACGCTGGACATCTTCTCTTCTTTCTCCTTTTTCTTGTATACTTGATTGAGTGCGAAACGTTTCACACAGACGCACAAACGACGGGTTGTTGAATCTTGGTTTTTGGCGTGAACGAAACCATTTGATCAAAGCAAATAGATTGGAGGATACGAAGCTGCAACGAAACTTTTGCAGAGTGCGACGAACGATACTATAGTCGAATATGGCAGCGCCAGTGGATCCTGCCACGAGGAAGAGGGTGTTGAAAGTGGTGTTCATTTCTCTGCTGTTGGATTTGGTATGAGCTACGAAGCCCCCCGTGAAAGATACATGCTAATCGTGCGTTTATAGCTCTCGTACGATATATTCCAGATGCAGCCCTGAAATGCGAAGCAATAGCAGACTAATAATCTTTCTTGCAGATTCACATTCATTCTGCCCCTGTTCCCCAAACTGCTAGAGTTCTATAGGAAGTGAGTTTCGTACTGAAGGTGCTTGAATATGTGGACAGACAGCTAACAGTAGGAATTCAAAGTCTCGAAGCACCGGAAGCGTTTTCATCCTCTGCGAAATCTCCGACTCTACTTGCGCATATCCTCACATACCTCAACGCATACAAATCATCCTTTGCGAAACCGATTGACTCTCGATATGATATTGTGTTACTGGGAGGAGCTTTAGGAAGTTTGTTCTCGTATGTATTTACTGCCCCTCCTTCAAATTAGCAAACATCAAGTGCTAACTTTGGTCTATTAACAGCCTTCTCCAAGCATTTGCCTCCCCAATAATCGGCACATTGTCCGACAAGTATGGACGTCGAACTGCCCTTCTCTGTAGCATGACCGGTAACATCTTGAGCGTCCTGCTCTGGGTTTGTGCGACGGACTTTAGAACTTTCCTCCTCTCACGAGTTGTTGGTGGTATTTCAGAAGGAAACGTTCAACTGGCGATTGCGATTGCGACGGATATTTCGGATGAGAAGCAACGTGGTGCAACAATGGCTTTGGTGGGAATCTGCTTCAGCATAAGCTTTACATTTGGACCTGCTTTGGGCGCATGGTTAAGCACTATCAGTACTGTGCAGGCCAATCCTTTTGCTACTGCTGCTGGATTCTCACTGTTCTTGATCGTTACGGAAACGATATATCTATATCTGTATCTGCCAGAGACACTACCAAGCAAGGTTGCGGAGGGGAGGATCAATGGAGCGAAGGCTGGAGAGAATGGAATCACAAAAACTGCGAACAAAACGGATAACGGGGCCAAACTTCAGACTGCGAACGGCGAAAGGGTTGTTAAGAAGCAGGGCAGAACGAATTCTCACTTCCTGCTCAACCTCACCCATTTGTCATTCATTCTGTTCTTCTCTGGCATGGAATTCTCTCTGCCTTTTATGACATACGATTTATTCGGCTACAACTCCGCACGCAATGGCCGCTTACTCGGCTTTATGGGACTAGTAGCTAGTATCCTCCAAGGTGGGGTAACGCGCCGTCTGCCCCCTTTACTCTCGGTTCGCATCGGTGTAGTATCATGTCTCGCCGCGCTCTTCCTGCTCGCTAGAATCAACACGGTTACTGGCCTCTACGTCGCTTCTAGCTTACTTGCGGTCACGACAGCAACCGTTGTGACGGGCTTGAATGCGCTTAGTTCGTTTGAGGCGGGTGAGGATGAGAGGGGAGGGAAATTGGGAAATTTGAGGAGCTGGGGACAATTAGGGAGAGGTCTTGGACCATTATTATTTACAAGTGTGTATTGGTGGGCGGGCAGAGAGGTCGCTTATACTATTGGAGGGACGGGCATGCTTGGGGTGGGGTTGTTGGTTCTGTTTGGGTTGAAGACGCCGAGGGGCGCGGAGGGGGTTAGGGTCAAGGATGTTAAGGGTGGGGATGAGGTTGAATTATAGGTGATGGTGAGTGTATCAGTTGTCGAAGGGGTATGTATTCTGTATGGAGTTGGTATGATTGTATATGATGCTTGTTTTGATTAGTGGTTTTGCAGGGCAGAGTATGGAATTGTATAAGTAGGCGAATTGTCACAATGGGTGCATTCTGTATATACATTATAGGATAGTTAGGATCGGAGAGGATAAACATAGATATAACAACCTCGTGGAATGCTAGTGCACAATCACTTCTGATACGGGAATGGAAGGACATTCGTCTACACTTTCACTCATGTCGACTCGAACTCACTCCTACCCGGTGGATACACCTTTCAATAAGACCTGGGTATTGTGTTCTACCGTGATACCTTGAGATCTTCTTGATTCATCTTATTCACTCTCATCCAAACTTCACTCTCATCCAAACTTCTTCATCGATCTCATCCAAACTTCTTTACAGATCTCATCTAAACTTTTTTTTGTTGCATATCTCAAGTTTAACGTCACCCCTCGATCACTCTTCATTGCTGTTGACTACTTTTCATCACCGTCGACCACTCTTTATCACTGTCGACTATTCTTTATCACTATCGACTACTCTTCACACCGTCGACCCATCTTGATCATATTCCCGTTTGTTGCACATCTGATTATACTAATCGCCTGAATCACATTCCTGTTTGTTGCACATCTCTGGATTACTATAACACCTGGATCATATTCCTGTTTGTTGCATATCTGGATTACACTAATCAGCTAGATCATGCTCCAGATGATGTTCCAGTTTGTTGCATATCTGATTCTACTAATCTCCTTGGTTTATACTAATCGCCTGGATCATATTCCAGTTTGTTGCATATCTGGATTACACTAATCTCCTGAGTTATTGTCCTAATCGCCTGGATCATGGTCTAGTTTGTTGCATATCTCAATCGGTGATCTCAAATCGCTGTAAGCGATTCTCACTCAAACCAAGCTTCAGTTGGATAATACTATATAGTCTTGATGACGAGAAGGGGATGGGCGAGAAAAAGAGTGGTCGGAAGGTGAAGTTTTATGTAGATGTGCAACAAAACGGAAAGCGTACTTGAGGTGAGAAAAGGTGAAGTTTTATCTAGATATGCAAAAAAACGAAAAATGTACGTGATTGAGAGGTGTTATTGAGCATAGAGTGAAGGTTAGAAGAGAGAATGAAGGGAAAATGTAAAGGCAGCAGGAGCTTGAAATGTTACTTGATGCTATTTCATGAAACGCCGACAACATGATATATATGTTTCCACACCCTCCTTTTGACAAAACTGTGCAATGCCCAAAATGCCTATATATGTACGATGGACTCCGATTTCCTTAACCCAAAAAGCAAATCCACTCAAACTCCTAATCTCTAACTACACTACTTCCCTATTCTCCAAAAACAACATCCCCATCATCCTCCGGCACCTCCAATTCATACATAATATCACTTCTCATCGTCAACTTAATGCCTTCCACCACATCATCGCCAGAGTGTAACAGTCTCCTATGCTGAAAGATGAGCACTCTTCCAATCTTTGGATCAACATCCAATCTCTCTTTCATATCCGTCGAATGAAAGGTTGTCGCGCCACCTCTCAACATCCCCTTTGGTGGTACCTTTCCTTCCTTTTCTAGTTCTTGCGCCGAGTCGTTGAAATACACGTGAATGGTAAAGAAGGACTGTTCGCCTTCTGCGTTACCGTAGGTGCCGTCTGTGTGTTCTGTATCTTTGTGTTAACTTCCAGCCCAGAGATGGAGAAAGGGATAACCAAATAATGAAGACATACCTTTGAAAAACTGCCCTCTCCCATATCTCAAAAACCTCATCCTCTCATTCATCCCCCTCTCAAGAAGTCTCCACTTCTCCCCCCTCTTCACCGCCAACGGCCCCAAAAGCACCTTCCACCGCTCCCCCTCCAACACCCCAATATCCTCCTCCACCACCTCCGCCTCACAAACCCTCTTCCACAACCTCGCCACCACCTCCTTCTCATCCCAAATAATGCGATCCGAATTCCTATACTCCGTCGCCAAAAACTCCCGTCCCACACCCGCATTCACCATCGCCGGTTTCCACCCATCATTCTCCACCACCGCGTCCCCCTCTGCATTCCCATGCCCACCCGCACTCATCTCCGCCATGCCCACCATCAACTCGCACTCCTCCTCCGTCAGCACGTTATCCAGCACCAGCGCATAGCACCCCTTATACTCCGGCAGGACCGTGTTTTTGAAATCAATTTTATTCACCACAATCCGCTTTTTCTCCTCGTCATCAAGCGGCTGCAGGAAGTCGTCCGGTAGCTGGACGGGCAGAGACGTGTATGACGTGGGCACGACATCGTAGCCGGACCGACGCTCTTTGCGCTCGGCTTTGCGTTCTTTCCACGTCGCGGGCTCTTTGGCCGCGCGCAGCTTTTTCAGCATGGTTGTCATTGTGAATGTTGGGATGGGTGGATACAGAGTATGAAAGTGGAGTATCAAAAGCAGAGCCGGAGTTGATGGCTTTACGTGACTGTATTTTTGTATTTGTAGGCAGGAGGCGCAAGAATAGAGTTGATGAAAAGCAAATGACAAAAGAAAGAAGCAAAATGCAGATATAAGCACAAGGTTTTTTGATGTATGTAAACTTACTTTACTTCGCCGCAGAGCGTGCTGAGGTGTAGAGTCATAAACGGGTGGTTGCCTGCTCTAGCCTATGATATATACAAGGCTTAGCACCCAAGGCAGACTTCGCCTTGGGATCGCCCGCTGTCAGGTCGAGGTTTATCAACCTCAAGGAACACACGTGATACCACATATCGACAACTTCTTGGAAAAGAGATCTAGCTGATAAGGTACATGTAGACGGAAACAAAGTTCGGGCATTAATCAAAATCAAAATGCAAAGTACAAACACAGAACGCTCGGGTCACATCAAAATCAAGCCACTGTGGGTCTACGGAAGACGGCTGGAGCGATCCTTGCAGTCAGATCGACTTTTCAACAGTATTACAGCACGTAGAATACTGAAGTACTCCAGTTTTGAAAGGAAAAGATGTATTCTAATCTGATTGCCTAGCCGATGCAGTGGAGGTAGGTTTCATATGGTCCACAGCAATGACTGCAATACCCATGGCGTGACCTAGAGACATCTTCCTTATTTATTCCCTCCTTCCTACCATCCATCCACCTATGTAATACTTCTGAAGAGGGGAGTAATGCATCTAAGACAAACTCGATGAAGGTATCTCATGCTGGGTTCGTGATATTCGCTGATGAAGCTTTTTCTTTAATGCTGCATGCTGACGTAACGTAACGCGGGGTAGAGGAAAATATTCGGCTATCAATCGCATCAAGCGTTTGCCGTAGTGGGTATGTGTGAATAGTGAATGAAGTTGCTAAGGCTTCTCATGACAAACAAGTCTTGAATCAAAAGAGAACCGCATCTGTTAACATGGCATCTAGGTCACACGGCGACCACCACCACCACCACCAGTACCTCCTGCCTGTCCAGGACTGCCTTGGCCTGAATCTATCTGTACTGTATCCTGATGGCGGGCAGAAGGCTGAATTCCAGGAGAGCCCGGATCATCCTGTCCGTAATCTTGTTCATATTCGTCCTCCGGATAGTCTTCGCTTTGAGTACCTTGACTAGGATTTTGCTCGAGAGAAGTACTCTGCTGAGGGTTTTGCTGTTGTGCTTGTCGATCTTGCGCAGATGCCTTCGCAGCACCTTTGCTTCCTTTCTTGCCCTTGCGTCCCTTCATCTTTGCCTTCTCTAGCAATCTCTTTCTTTCAGCCTCCTGTTTTCTGAGTCTTCTGTCTTTAATTTCATACTGTTTGATCAAAGCTTCTGGAGGTGTGCCAAAGATACTCTCATATTCGCAGAACTCGCAGATCCAGATGTCCTCAGGATTCGGTGGATGAGTCATATTCTGGTACTCCTGCTTCTGACGACGCTGACGCGCAGCAAGTTGATACTCTTTCGCTGCGCTTCGTCGGGTTCGCTTTGGTGGTGCCGACTGTGCTCCATTCTGTCGTTGCGCTTGCGCCGTTTGTTGTGCAAGTCCTTGTCTAACATGTGACGCTGGTGGGCCTGGCATGCTTGGACTAGTCTGAGTTCCATGCGTACTCATTGACCCTGCTGCTGGACTGTGATGCACATTTGGACCAGGCCAGGGTACAGTTGCTGGAACCTGCGAATCGAAAGTGAATGTAAACTGAGTCGATGCGGGATTTTGCTTTTTGGAGGCTTGTTGTAGTAGACTAATATTTTCCTGACCTTGCGATGGAGTGATGGGACTTTTTTCGGCGTTTGCAATAGCGGTGGAAATGATACCTGCACCGTCGTCTGTAGGTGATTAGGGTTAGTGAGTCTTCTTTGCCCATCAAAGCTGAGTTCATTTTAGCATGCTTACTGGTTGTTGGCCACTGGGGTGGTCGCTGTTTGGGATTGCGACCATTTCCCCAATTGCCCGACACGTCAGATAAAGTTCTTAGTGGACTCCTGCCATTACGATTTCTGCCATATCTACCTCTTCCTGGACCAGACAAGCCTTGAGCGGCTGACCCCCCACCATGGTAGTATCCTGCGCCATTACCACTATCATCCAGCGAATCGTCTGGACCGGAAATTCCCATACCTGCCAAATCACCTGAAAGATGCGCTCCATTGATATTGGAATCTCCTGGCGTAGGAATTTTGCGTTTCTTTTTATTGTTTGTATTTTCAAAGGAATCATACCCATCGGCTGATGATGCGGTTGAACCAGGAGGATGGGG
>LLKJ01001433.1:0-26756 GCA_002242865.1 Clarireedia sp. CPB17 | reverse complement strand
AGTGAAAGCATGGATTTGTAGTAGAGGGAACTTACGGAATGGTCCACCAGATGTGGGGAGATTAGAGAATTTCACATCAATGGTGATGCCGATACCGTTTGCGTTCGCGGTTGCAGAAACGGTGCCCTTGACGTTTCCGCGCGGGTCCTTGGGATTGAAGAATTGGGTTTCGGGAAGAGTAGCAGTGTAGACAGCATTGGGTGGGTTGTTCTCAATGACTGTTGCATTGCCCAAAATGCCGGTGACTGGCTCGGTGGTGGTTTGGGCATTGACGAGGCCGAGAAGTGTAGTCGCGAAGACTGTGAGGATGGTGGTTGAATGCATTTTGGTAATATAGAATCAACTTGTGGTTTTTGTGTGGTGTATAGAAGTATTAGGGAGATTTAGATAAACTATAAAGGATATGTTAGTGCTGATGTTGAGGAAGAATTAGTAGGAAAGCACTCACCTAAGAGGAAGTCGCGAATGGTATCCTACGTAACAACAAGAAGCTCTCGACCAGATATTAAGTTATTCACAATGAATTATTATAGAGAAACGAGAGTGATGGTGGCGCTGTTACTTGGAAATGGAAAGGGAAAGAGAGGAGAGAGGTATCTTTATGAATCACCGATTGTGGATCAGTTCAACCCCAGGATTCACTTACCTCTGGATGCACATTCATCTTACCTGCGCTTGCGTTGTACAATGCGCATGTACTGCGCCATTGACTTTCCAACGAATCGTATCTGCTTATTCCGCAATGGCCGTCCGGATAGGCTCCAAGCGTTGAAAAAGTGTGCGCTAAAGTTATAGAACGTTGTGCATGCTCAAAACACTAGGGTATATGGTAATCAGCCAGGAACGAAAGCCTTTTTGCCCATCTTCTACCTCTCTACCACTCCTTGGCAAGGATACCGATAAACCGATGCTCAGTTCGTCATTTCTCAAGCCCTGTTTCGAACCGATCTCATATCTTTTGCCCCACGGTTTCATCGCGACAACCTCTGTTCTTCCCACTTAGGCCGACTCTCTCATGGCTGAGGCTCAATTCATCTTGGATAATTCATCTAATTGAGAATGTGCAGGAGGAATCTCATCCAAAATGTTGGTGACAGATGTACGAGCCAGAAATAACCATTCCTAACCTATGTAGGCACCCGGAAGATGCGCAAGTGTTGGTATTGTTATTGGCGTTGTCCAATGAGAGGCTCAAAACCATGATATGATGGTTGCTCATTGGTCTCGGGAATTTTTGGCGATATGCACTAACTTCCGGCCACAGTGCTAAGCTTTTCGTTTTGCTTAACCCCTGAACTCCGAGCGTTTATAGATGTGCTATCCTGGTGCTAATCATCAACTTGGGGGGTTCTCTTGGATCTTGGAATACCCGAGGAACATACGAACGCTTTGATGACCTTAGAGAGTTTTCATATACGGAAGTACGCTCCAGCAATTAAAAAAAATCTTTTTTGAAATCCTTCTTCTGTTCCGTATAAGAGTAGATTTCTGTCCGACCCGAAAATACCGCGCGCCAGCGAAAGTCTCCAAATGTGTTTCGTTTCACACGATGCTAAAGAATCATTTCAATTCTTTGGCTGTCGATACAAAGAAGTTCAGGTAAGCGAATATGTGAGATGAGTATATTGAGGCGCAGTAACTTATAGCTCGGCGGATAATCGCATACACCACTGCAGGATGCCACCAAATAGATTGATTCTTGATCCTACCCCTCAAACCCATGGTTTCTAAAGATAATCCGTCGGGGTCACTACCGAGGTCACTTAGCTTTCCCTTAGCTCTTCGACGCAAAGGCTTTGTTTCAACGAAAAGCCAGCTTTTGGGTTGGTAATCCAAACTCGAAACATGGAAACACATGGGCCTTGGCATCTGTTGATTCGAACAAAACAACTACGAGACAAGCTTTCTCAAAGTCTGTGTCCACATCTCTTTTGGCCTTTGTCAGAAAGCTTGGCGACAGGTGGTACCCGTGGTTGCCAAGAACATTCAAGGTCGTTCATCCAGTTCTCTGGTAGTTATCCTATGTCAAGGTTGATCTATCGATTCGTTTTCTCTTTTCAGCCCTCCGAAGCACAAAGGCAGAAGAAATGCTTGTGCAACACAACACTGCGGTTGTATCCGTCCGCTCGATATTACTCGCAAGGCCACAAGACAAATACTATCCAATTAAGTCGTAGGGATGGAGTGCTGCATGGACCCCTGAGGAATTATACAATTAAACTGGTGAATACAGTCGTCATAGACCAAAGTGATTGACCCTGCTCATACTGTCATCCCCAGGACTCGATGGTAGTGAGACTGTTCAACCTGTCAAGGTAAGAGAACACAGGTGTAGGCAGCAACGAAACACAGTTCCAAAGATACTTCAAAGGACCCTCTTGGTAACAGACAAAATCTCAGGTAACAAATGAAGCTTTGATTAAATGCTCTTCCATACATCGATGTAGATGAAGGACGGAGCTAAACAGTAGTGACCATGCCATTTGTGGAAAACACGGATGGATGAATTCCGAGTGAATGGAGAGTCAAAGACGATGATCTTTGAAATCCATGACCAGTAGACAAAATCAAAGGTATGTAGATGTAGCTCTGCTATTTATCCAAATGATGCGCGAATCATACAATATCATACTCTTCATGGTGCATAGGCAAAATCTTACGGCTAAGTAAGGCTGCAGATGGCCACGAAGGAACTCTGATACTTCGAAGTAACGAAGATTGTAACCATGCTCTTCGGGGAAGAAATAACAGGCCGACAGCAATGCCTCAAGGTCAGTTGGACAATGAAAACATAATGTTTTTAAATATCTGTGATATTCATTCGACCAAAGTAATCAGCTACAATATATTGTCCCGAATCGGCCTGTTTTTCTACCCCGAAGAGCCATAGCAGCCAAGTCCAAATAGAGAATTGATCTATCGAGGTCCACGATATCAAAATATTTCAACTCGAAATTCGTTGAGATTTTGATGTTTTCTTTATGTCATTGACAAGAGGAAAGAAGTTGAAGAAAAGTTGAATCATGAATTTTCCGCTCGCGGAAAGTCTTGCCAAGACTTTCCGTGCCACCAAGCTCCGACCACCGATTAAGCTTCAAACGACCGCCTTCCAACTACCTACTCGATCACCAACCTCAATCTTCGTCGATATATCCATAAACCTCGAATAAACTTCTCCGCACAAGGCCGTATATCAAAAGTCGCCAAGATGAAGCCAGTCGTAGGAGTAATGCAAGCATGGTCTTGGTTCGTTGCCCCCAGCCTTGCGCCATCCCATCCAACCTCCATCAATTGCTAACCATCATCGTGCAGCGTCGTCATCTCCGTCTTCGCCATCGTCATTCTCTCGGTCATCGGATCGCTCTACAAAAGCAACAATCATGAATTCACAGGCGGGAAGGATGACCCAGAGGATGGAGCTGCAGTCGCCGCGACTGTTTTCGGTGCTGTGATCGTCTATGTCGTACGTGGTTTTCCTGCTGTTTCTTCATACATCGGGGGCCGCTCTCAGCGCCATCAAGGGCTATGCTAACATGTGGGCGATTTCGCAGGTTTTCCTCGTTGGCTGCGGTTTCCAAGCCTTCCTACATGTCCGCGACAACCGAAGAGGAGCCATTACGCTCTCATGATTGTGGATTAGGCGACCAGTGGAGGTACATAGAAGGGAAGAATAGATGTGCGAGACGTTTGGATGGCGTACGGTGTTTATATCTCTGAGACCTGGATTCGGGAAACGTGTATTAAAGACAGAATGAAGAATTATGGGATATATTGACGGTCATGAAGATATGCGACGTTCACCGTATCTGTTGGAGATGGGACCTAATAATTGTTAAATGGATTTTGGGATGGTACTCCTGCAGGCTCTACAAATGCGTCTTTCTGTTCTACACAATTTGAGTTCAAAGCACGCCAATGCGCTATATCTTTGGTCCGTGGCGAGATTTGTCGCGTCTCTTTAAGCAGTTGTCTTATACTTGCTCATTTGTTGCATCTCCCCAGCTTTACTTTAGTGCAACAGGGCACTCTCGTTCCATTGCAGTTTTCGTCTCCATCAATCTAGTGCTACCGCAGATGAAAATGAGCTCTTCATAGTTCCTGGAGCCTCCTCGACTGCTGTGGAAGATATTTATGCTCAGCACTTTCCTTGCATTCCATGCATTTCTATAGAAGATTTTATGTTACGATGTTGGACCGTTGAGGTGTAGAAATCTGCTTCTCTTGCGATATGTTTCATGCTGCATGCTTGATAGTTAATTCTGCACGCGCTCTATCGACCTCTCTATATTTATGACCTATCTCTCCAGCGCAGCAGAAACGCAGGCCGGTTTGGAGCAATATGTTGTAGCTTATTACTCTTGTCAAACTAATGTCGTAAGCATCTCACACATTAGGATGTTTCCTTTATCAAAGTGTCTTCTGGGTGTTATCGTCAGCTTGTTATATCTGCGCTGGGGAGCCTGTCTCCCAGTAGCTTCGAACGTCGTTCATTGCAGTAGTAGGCAACTGCCACTGTATCATAGCACCAGTTCAACAGTGACCTCGAAGCTTTCTCATGAAATTCCTAGGCACTTGCGGTAGGCAATGTAATATGGTTCACGACACAATTGACTTCTATGGGGGGACTGTGCGAACCTGAAGCATACATCTATATTCATCTAGGCCAGAAGGTCTGAGAACGATTGAGTTTCCAATCGAGATGGGCAGTGGTAGCATAGCTCGTCTGATATGAAAATCTCCTCAACATATTATGTTCTTGATACGTCACATCTCTCCATAGTTGAAGTTGTGTTGCTGTCGTGAGTGAATATCGTACCTATTTGCGATGTCGATGCGATCACATTACGATATCGGCAACAACCCGATGTCGCTCCTTCCCTCTCCAGGTACCATAGTGAATTGACCTGGCGTATCAGGCCACCGACTTCTCTATAAAGCTGGCGATAGCTTCAACTTTCTTCTTCCATCATTACAGCCACAAAAACAGACAATCCTATCATCACTCAACTCAGATCTAATCACTTAACGCTCAGCACACCACTGCGAACTATCTTTCTATCACCAGAATACATTCTCCAATATCACGACCAGTCCACCCTACAATCTTCAAATCAGTTTCTCGTCATCAAAATGCAGAACCAAAAGCTCACCTTCTTCCTTCTCGCCCTCATCTCTCTCTGCCTCGGCGCACCTACTCCCAACATCATCTCAACTAATCTCCTCTCCACGGTCCCCGAAGCTGAAGTCCATCCTCGCACCTTCACTAACGGCTTCGGTCTACTTTCCGCCATTGATGCTCGTGCCATCTATTCCAAACCCATCGAAATTGAGACTCGCAACGACAACGGCGAAGGTGAAGTTCTCACGGAAAGACAGAACTGCGGTGCACCATTCTGCAATGCTGGCACAGGCTTGAGTGCCCCGCCTTTCTCGGCTATGGCCATGGCGATGGCGGTTGTGGCAATCGGTGGCGTTGTGATGGGATAGGCCACGTGGGGGGCGTGTGGGGTGGGCGATGGACGGCAATGGGAGGCTGGGATATGAACTTGTTTGTTAATGCGCTGCTTTGGGATGAGTGATGAATAGCGGTCCGAGTTTTAACCTCAAATCCGAATCATTGCGCTGCTTTGGGGGGATGATAGATACATTGGGCATCAATAATAGGCGTTTACGGAAAGGAAGGTTGTAGCGGATTTACTACATGGATGAGTTGTTCCCATCACATTGTTTTTTTTTTCTTTCAGCATGGCATGGTATCTTCCCATCGAAGATGGACGGCCGCCATGGCACCTGCGAGCAGATCATCTGTCAAGCTTGCAGGTGATCATGGTGATCATGGCGATCTTTCGGAAAGATGTCACCAAGTTACCAGATGCGGCAGCGTTGGATTTTCATATCACATATACCACAGATATCGGAAGCGAATAATAATCGCAGGCCGCCTAGTTAGAATTTCCCAATCAATGGATCATACGCTTCTACCCTACTCGTTGATCCACCAAAATGCCGTGCCGTCCACAGTGCGAGATTGACCATCTCCCAATTTTCCTTCAACAACAAATAAATGATACGAAGAGCCCCCATTCTGTATCTCAAAGCAGATTATTGAAACAAACGAGCTTCTCACCTCCCCAAAGTGGCATATGGCCAGAGCCGCAAGTGATTGGCTGACGGTGGAGAAATCGACATCCGTGCCATGAACAGTTCTTAGGGTAAGCTTACAGTTGCATTTCCAATAAACGCACACACCAAACCAGGGTAATACAGCCGTGCGCCACGCCAAAGGAAAAGAAACCAGTCCCTAGCGTCCAAAGTCCCGAAAAGAAACGTAGTCCCGAAACTAGCTAGGAATCACAAACGCGTGTAGAAGAGGGACCGTTGTCTCACCCGGCCGTGTGTGCGCACACGGCACGGGAATCTCGGGGCTTGAAGAGGGCGAGATTGTCGGTTTGTGATTTGTGAGCAAATCCGTTTTTCGTACTGCTTTGGGAAAGACGGTTGCCGAATCGAGGCAATTAGGTCAGAACTAGGAAAGCATAATGCTCTCCCCGTAGGTAAGTAAGTAAGCTCTTACCGCGTGAAGCCAGAACTTGACGTTGCGGCCTGATTGTTTTTTACATACTAGAACTGTACTGTGTCACCAATTAGATCCTAGTTGGTGGCTATGTGTGTACCTAGAAGTCAGCCAGATTCAGGTTCGGCGGAATTAGGTGGAGTATGAAGCTTTGAAAAGTAACATTCGTAGTGTGTATGTAACATGATTCAGATGATGTTTGTCGTGAGAGACACATGTAATTTTGCGTAACATCAGTGACAGGTTGTGCGAATCTTCACATTAGGCTAGAAGAAGAACACAACATGGCATAACATCGACAACTCCTATGACGAAAAAGCCACGGCCGTTTTGGGAGGATTTTGAAAACACATTAATCTGCGTACTATGTAATATATGTAGGAAAGTACGTATCCGGTTTGACGAGGTAAGAAACGAGGTTGAAGAAGTAAGAAAAACGGCTGTGACAAAAGAAAATCCAACAAGCAGCTTCCTGAACTGCACTGCATATACACCTCACTACGTAACACAAAAGTAGTATAATACGACTCTGTAGCAGAAAACCCCACCAATAATGTGACAATAACCGATCTAAAAGCTCACCTTCATCGCATCGAACCAATCAGTCGGAACCGACACCAACATGCAATGCAATGCAAGGCATGTTAAACCCTGCTTTTGACTCTGCCAACCTTATTCAATCCCCAAAAACTAATCGCCTTGGTCAACGTCCTCGTTCTCTCTGCCGGTCTCCTTCCCTGTTTATCCGTCGGCGAACCTTCCGAATTCTGGTCAAGTTCCCGTTTTTCGGCCCATGCTTCGACCGCCCCTCTTCTGCTCATGCCTATATCCTCCAGAAACCGCAAATCGGCGGGCGAGATTACTATCGCGCTATCGGTTGACCCGGTCGAGATGTGCTGAGCTAGCGAATGACATGTTTTAGAGTGGCTTGTTCGCGGTCGTTCGGCTTCTATTACATTCTGCCGTTGGAGTTGCCTATTCCGAGGTTTAGGCTTGTTCAGCTGGGTGTCGATAAGTGGTAGCGGACTTCTGATAGGCCAGTCTGCTCGCGGTTTTGCTACTACAATAGAACCGTTCTCCGGTCTATGATTTCTTGGACGCGTTAGGGCTGATTTGGAGGCAAGTTTCGGTGTGCCAACCTCTTCGACAAACGTATCTAAAATGAACGCAAGAAATGCGTCGACGTCGGAGATAATCGACATTGCCCCTAAGCTTGCCCTCACTACACCTGTGGGCTTACCATTGATTATCTCCGTATTGTCAGACTCGCTGCAGCGGTGCCCTGCTGACCAGGCTCGCTTAAAGTGCCAAGGTGCCACTTTTAGATAACTTGCTATCCCGCCAGGATTGCAGAGCCCTCCAGCTCTCACGTAGATGTCTTTCTGGTTGGCTAGTTGCTCTACCTTCGTATAGGAGATGTAGCTGCCGTCTGGGCGCAGAATATTGAATGCAATTGTAGCTCCTTGCGTAGTGGGGTCGGTGTATGGACTGGTGTCTGTTGCATCATAGTAAATCTCGCAGACTGGCTGGTCATTGAAGTGGCGAAGTTTAGAGAGCCCCGCGTAAAGACGTTGCGTAAGATACAACGTATGCTTGGAGATCCTGGACATCGACCCATACAGATCATTATGTACATCAATGGCGCAACCAAGCGCGAGTATGCTATGGAACGGCAGGGTTCCATCTTCCAATCCGTCGTGAATCGTAGCATCTTTTCGGCGGTATGATGCCTCATGTAAAACTGTAAGAGATGATACTGTGCCACCCCCAAAATATTTGCGCCATGTAAGAATGTGGGCTGACTTCCTGCGAACTATCAAAGCCCCAAGATCAGGAAAACCAAAGATCTTGTAGAATGAGAGGACAGTAAAGTCGGGTGCTGCATCCGCGTCCGCGAAGTCAAGCTGAGTTGTTGTTGCTAGAGCTGCAGCATCTAGCAACGAATATGTATTCTGATGCGAGATAAGATTAGACTTTCGAAGTTTCCGCATCCAAGATAATGGTAAACGACGACCGGTCATATTCGATTGACCTGGAAATGCGAAGATGCCAGGAGTATCGTCTTGATCTGGTCTGCCCGGAACCTGTGTATGTCCGTCCAACCAGTCTTCAACTTCTTGGTCACTGGTGAAGCAGTGATGTTGTCCATTGGTGTGTTCACGCACGCCAACGAGGCTTGTATGGGCGTCCTTATGGTAGCCATACCAGAAAGATTTTGATGTCGAACTCTCAATTGCAAGGTCTCGAAAGCTTTCTGCTACCAGCTTCACTGCCGCAGTAGCATTAGCAGTAAAGACCAAGTCAAAGTGTTCTGGATCGGCGCCGAGAAAGCGTAAAGTTTTCTCACGTATGGAGTCCACAGCGGACCCAGAGAGTTTTGCTGGAGCAGAGGCTGAGTGGGGGTTTCCGAACAAGTTGCCCATCATTGTATCAGAGAACTTCTCAATCAACGACTTTGCATATATCGCTACACATTCTCGCGTTAGCAACCACAATCATATAATTTACTTGGACAGAAAAATAATGTAAACTTGGCAGCTCCGTGGATCGAGCCACGAAGTCATGTTCTAGACCTCGGGACGGGGTGTGAGATGGTAACGTCTTACTTGTGCCAGCATGATCAAGATATGCTTTTCCTGCTGATTGTTAGCAGTTGAAATCTCTCGGAGTTCTTGTGAACCAACCTTTCATCATGGGATATTCATCCTCCCGAAATGTTTCCACCAGCTGATTGTAAGCCATATTGACTGAATTGCTCTACTGGATCCTGCCAGTGTAATGGAGTTCGAAGGTGGGACCTAATAAGGTAAACTTTCGCGGTCTTTCATTTTTATAAGAACAACCTGCCTTATGAGACGGGTTGGGTGGAAAAGGCGCTTAGGCTAATGAGACCACCTGAGGACTCCAGGTGAATATTCCCTTAGCGGCTCATCATTCATGACTCCATCAGGCACAGCCTGGATATCGAAGTATACTAGATGGATCACAGGATATTGGCCTTGTTGGCTCGGATGCTGACAAACTCTGGGTCGACGTATATTAGTCAGTCAATATCACATCCAAGTAGCCTCAAAACATGTAAGCTGGATGAGTATTTCAGCAAGATAGTAATGCTTACTGTGCCTTTTGGATAAGCCGAACGTTAGTTATTTTGACGAGCCGTGCAGAATAGAACCCAATAGTGATGTTGGAAATGCCTGAAAAAGGAAATTTACCAATGGGGCAAAACTGCGCCCCAGCTTGTATGATGTCTATCACGAAGAATTTCCCAGGCGCGGATATACCCGTTACCACAAGAGTCTAGGCGGCGTTTCCTGGGATCTGTTACCGACCAATTGAAACGCAATCCATGGCTTCGAAATGTGCTGCTTGACCAATGGACTTGGTACTGTGCCGAGTCCGATCTCGTACTACTGCATAGAGTCAACGATGCATATTCCAACGGGCCAAATCCAACTCTAGGTTATTATCTGAAAGAAACTTCTGACGAGATAAGCGCAAACTGTATCTTGCAGCTGAACTGGCCGTGATAACAGTTAGGACGTCGGTCATTGACCACTACACCTGACAGGCTAAATCGCATAGTTATCGAAATGGTATTGTGAAGATTGAGGTTGATCCTAATACCCATGAAGAAACTATTGAACCCAAGGATCGAGATATATATTAGGTAGCACAATTCTAAAACTTCAATATTACACGCAAAAAAGCATTTTGATGAAGATCAAAGCACCCCTTTCGAGTGAGTGTTCCACAATGCTGAGGAACCATCCTCAGGCCGTGTGGACCACGAAAGGTGATTCATGACGTTTCAAACTGCTCTCAGCTATGTTGGCGGCGTAAATATTGTTCGGAGCATGGTCCTGCAAAAAGCCATGTCCGTGATGATGGATTCTCAGCCTTGCTGGGCCCGATCACCTAGGATGTGGTACAAGGGAGGACGGATTGTAGGATAAGGTAAGCGAATCCAAGGCTCACGATAGCCTACTTCGGACAAGGTATCGATGTATTATCATCGTCACATTCAAGTCGTTCTTATTGACCGAGGACTATCAGTGGAGCAAACCTCGCGGTGAAGTTGTCGTCTCGATTTGACAAGAAGCGATCTGGTAATTGGGGCGCGGGCGCTTGTGACAGGCGGCAACTTTTAAGCTGAACCGACGGTAATTGGCCAGCTGCGGAAATACTTGTCTACGGAGGTCGCCGACCAATATTTTGGTCCCCGGCTGACATCTCAATCTTGTGCTTTGCACATAAATATGCGGGGCTACAAAGAAAAAGTATGTACTGTAACTGATGCGAAATGTGCCGAAGGTTGTTTGCATTCTAGTTTCGTGCTACCCTACCCCTACTCATGCATCGATGATTTTTGTCCTAGCGATGTACCGTGGGCAGCATCACGTGCTAGGAAGAGAGGGGTCTAGGCGGGGTGTGCATATGTCGGGTTGTATTACAAGTGCTGCCAGTGCCAGGAACCAAAGTGCTACACGAGAATTAGCCTCCAGGATACGACTTCAATGACCTGAAGGATTTTCGTCGCTCAGACATCTCCACTTAAAAGACAAGTGTCCTTAACATTCATTTTTTGAATTGTTCCTGCATTAGACCCTAAGACTATATTAGACCAACCGGTAGACTAATTGCCACATGGATAAGCATCAGCTAAGAATGAACGACTGCGTATACTAGTGAGATCATCCTCTCATGAAGGAAAGCGGAATTATGTCTGTATCTCCTACGGCAATAGTTTTTTCGAGCGGACCACGCTACTGTGCTTGGACACCAAGCATGACATTGGATGTCATTAGATGGCAACCTTTCGATTGCAAAGAAGCCTACGTCGCTTCTTACTGGATGGCTGCACACGAGCAATAGGCAACACTGTCTGCTTGTGGCTTTCACTCCGGAGTTGGTGGACCTGTTCAGGTGGCGCTAGCTTCGTAATGACCTGGAATAGACCAAGTTTGGCTCTACTTTCTACGGCCAGCCAGTAGTAAATCTAGACGACGCACAAGATATCACTTCCGAGAAGCACAGGATCAACGCTCGGACGTGACTCGCAGATCCAGTTCATGTAGGCGTATCGTAAGGCTTGCTCGAAAGCTCGACGTTGCTTACGGGATGGGATAGCAGTAAGACTTTGCATGGTCCCATCGTCGGCTGAACCGAGATCATAGCTAACTGCTGCTCGTTATCCCGTGGTTCCTCAACGTCTCCGGTACTCCTTCTAACTATCTCGCTATTGAGTTCGTCTCATAAGCCCTGTTACTGGTGGCAACGTCACTGCTGAACAGAGTCGTCGCTAAGCTCCCTACTTTTCTGTGCATCTCCAAATTAGCGTTCTACGAAGTACGAAGTATTGGTCAAAGATAATAAAATTTTCGCTTTCAATCCCGTCTGTTCTTTCTTGTTAGGCTCCTTCCACCTGCGATTGGCATGTTGAGTTACACACCAACTGTAATAGAGTTCCTGGGGTGAGAGTTGACCAAACAAGTCGAATTCAAGAGATGGTCGTCGGTTCCCATTACAAATACAATGTTGCAAATGCTGGGTTTTCATCTGCTAGTAGCACATTCGAATTCCCATATTCGACGGTATGATCATGATGCAGGACCGCCACCTGATGAAAGTCCGGAACCACCTGAGACGACCCCCCCACGACCGTCCAGTTCCGTAACTCGGTGCTTAAAAGCGACATCATATGTTGTTCCGTATGTACGTCAACGCTAATTCATCACACATAACCGCTAGCACTGTTGTCCATACGCTGTCTAGGGAGGGGAATGATAAGCAATGCCTGCTCATTGCCTCATGCAGCATCGAGATCTTACTTCTCGGCATGAGCATCGGCCTTACCAAGTAAAACTATCTTTGCCCAGCAGATAAGTACCTCCCACGAATGTCTGCAGCAAGCCCTTCCATCTGCTAGATCTACTCTGCTAACTTGATCTTTTCCAAGACGATTTCGATTTTCAACTCCGCAGCAATGCATAAGGGATTCAGGCTAGCGCACACAGTTCCATCCTCCCCATGTAGGAGCGACAAGTACTCTAGCAGGAACATACACATCCGTAGAGCAAGTCTGGGGAAATTGATGAGGTAAATTCTCTCACAATAGAGATAGAACCAGACTTTGGATCTAGTAGGCTCAGGAGAAAGCGACCCTGACAGCCGTCTCTTCATGACGCACACTCTCTCTACTGTTCCTTTTATCTCTAGACTTCCAAGCAGACACTTCTACGGGATCCAGGAGCTACACTCCCACTTTATACGCACCTTACCCAGACCCTGAATGATACTCGTACCATAAGTGTATCCAAATGGCAGCAAAACGTCTATGGTCAGGACCTCGAACTCTTCGAACTTGCGCAACGCTCATTCTACCTACCATCGTGTTGAAAACTGGCTAGATTTGGTCTGGGACATACTGTGGCATAACTTGGCTGATTCTAGGGAAATTAACTGTGCCGTTACGCCGTTCGATGAATAGCATTCCACTAGGCGTTAGATGAATAGTATTGCGAACCTTAATCAGACCTCATCCTCGTTCTCAACTTCCTAACCTACAACCAAGCCATCATAGGGGCGATTACAACTCATCAGAGATACACGAGCGGGGTTATTCAGTGGTCCTAAGCAGGCTTTCCTCTTCATCCTTCAATTGAGTTCAACCATGTCTCCGCTTCGTACCATCATGCCTTGGGTGAAATTATCCGCACATCAGCCACCATTCGAGATATTGCTAGGCAACCTACTTCTGAGTTCAGAAGAAACGCCACCCAAATCTGCAGCAGAGGTAAGTAAATGCCATGGGGACCCTCGATACTCGATCTAGAGACAAATAGCACAGGAGTCGCACTCTCCTGACCTTATTGTGGTTTTCACAATATCGTTGTGCGCTGGCGGAGCTTGGGGTTGTTATATAGCCCCACTCCTTCCTAGGTATGGAATTACAAGCCCTTTTAAATAGGGAACTTATAATTATAGAATCGCACCATTTAGTTACAGAGATTGAAGTGAAGCAGTGAGATTATGCCGCATTACCACTGAAACTTGGATATTCAGCGAAGAAGACTTTCTTCCCAACAGATGCTAAATTTCCCAAAAGAGACCCTGAAAATAGCAGTCGCTGTTCCTGCCCGCTATTTAATGCAATTCCTTTACTTCCCATACTATCGCCCTCACAATCCAGGAATTGGCGAATATCAAATTCCATGCACGCACCTTGCAAACAAGAAAGATACCAGGAGAGTAATCCAAACCACTAAGGATATTCTCCTAGATAACGGCGCCATAGTAATGAATCTCTCCTGTACTGTACATAACACTTAACCCACCACCACAACATCTAACCTAACCGCAGCACTCGAAATCCTCCATCAACAGACCTCCCACCCCAGACCCACTATCCAGAGCCCCCTCCCTCGCCTAGCAAGATCTGCACAAGGTTTGCTTTCCCGCATCCCATCCCGACAGCCCTACGACAGAGCGAGGCATGCAGTTAGTCAATACCTGCCATCAATCGTCCACAACCCAACCTTGAGGGTTTTTCCTCTCGGTGCATATTGGGAAGAGCTCTATGACCCCTCGACCGGACTTCCATGAGTATTCTAGATCTGGTGTTTGATCGCCAACGCTCGTTGAGATGGTGATATGATATGATAGTAGGACTAGTTTTATTGAATTGAGAAGCGTCGATGCCAAGTGCCAACCAACCCATAGAGCAAATCTCCATGTACATATCCTCCCATAAACGCACCTTGTCTCTAGGACTCACTACAGGTGCTAGGATCTCCCTCCAGCAGATGCACTGTGCAAATGCTACCCCATGCCGTATTCCGGAAGAATAGTAGATTTGCATATCGACATACTTCGAAACCTCTAGACTACTAGTCGTCGTTCTATTATCATTCTGCCGGGTCTGTCTCAAAGCCGTGAGATTGTAGATATGATAACAGCACAACACAAGCAATTTCCCAAATCCCAATCAAGGCGACTAAACCACAAATCCCAGCACTCAGCACCACATACCGCCGACCTCCAGCAAAGAAAGCCCAACACCAAATATCATCTCCAATTGCAGAGCGCAATACTCACCGAAGCCCGACCCACCAAGAAACCATATCACTGCGACGAGAATACTCTCGGACTATGATATATATTTCGAATTGCACAACGCGAGGATAATATACCGTGATCAAGACCTCGAACAAGAAAGATGCACATCCATCTTAAAGACCAAGACTGGCGTCAATCTTTGACTTTAACCCCGGTGAGATCATACAGTGCGCGAATCATATAATTACGCGCGATTTCTAGATCTCTAAGAAAAGCTGTGAATCTGCATCTCGTGCAGAAGAAGGTAGTTTCATGTATGTACAAAGTACATCCATCCAACACCCGGGGAATTACCTAAGCAAGCTGCCGAGAAAGCAAGATAATATCGGGCGGGGATTTCGGCGGACGTAAAAGAAGTACTGTACATACGACACCTGACTACTCGACAAGGCCATCAAATACATAGCCGCCCAGACAATAACATCGCCGAGAAACCAACTAACAAGCATTCCAGACGCGGTGTCGGATCAGGCCCGCCTATCCCAATGCGTACATGACTGCAGGTCTCAATCAGGATGAAACAACCCATGATAGGACATCTCATCTCATCTGACTCGCATAGCAGCGGCAAAGCAATGCAATACAATACAGTTATGCTGGAGAAGTAGGATAGAAGAGCGTGCGTAAACATACAACGAACGAACAAACGAACAAACCCCTCCTTCTAATCCTCACTCATAGTATTTGCATGAGCTATATAACAATACCCGATACGTTAATCGCAGCAGTCCACAGGACGTGGCGAGATTCAGCTTAGTCTACCTACCCCCAACCCTCAGATAGGGTAGGGTAGGTACGAGGAGAGGAGCCCTCAAATCTCGTGTCCGGATCCCGAGATATACGAGCGCGCGAATGTTCCGTCTGCTCCATTCTCGAAAGCTGGCGCATGCGTCTGGAAGAAATAAATCCCCCAAACACACCAGCGGTCAAAGAACAATCAGCCTAGGTAGGAGTGGTACTAGTGACTGACTGACATTAGGATGGATGCAATCCGAATGGAATTGCAGCGCCCTCCACCACCGTTCGACAGGTCTCATTCTCATGCACCAAGATTACGTAGAATGCAATGCAATGCAGCCTTAACCATGAAGGTCCTAAATATCATTTTCTGACATGTCCCCCCCGCGGGCCCCAATAAGCCTGCTGAAGGTTCTGATTATCAGATTGAGACAGTCGCTAGGGAAGGATTATATGCTTCCGGAAACAGGCTTTTTACACTAAAGGGAGAGAGAACTATCGATAGTCTGCCGTGTGTGTTGCCGGTGAGACACTCGGCAAATCCACCAAGGGACGTATTTCTTCAATGGAAGAATGCTGAGGTGGTGCTAAGCAGCACAATTTCCTTGCATTATGCGTACCACTTGGCTTCCTCGTGGAATTTCGCGAGGCCTTTGCTTGGTCGTGGTTTTCAGACACGCAACGTTGTCATCTCCGAATGCATTATGATAAGCTTGTGGACACTAGTACTGGTGTTTACAATGAACAAGTATAGCCGAGTTCTTTGCCCTCTAGAACGTCCCAGACTTGACAAGCAGATGGGGATTCCGTCGTGCTTCGCGAGCTGTCGTTGTGTATTCAATTGCCCGTCGGCCCTCCAAGTTCTGTGCCTCCTCGTCTGCGATACCTCGACTGCAGCTGGGCCTAACTTCTACCTCCTCGCGCCTGAATCCCCCCACACCGAAAGTGGTCTTCGGGCCCCAATTAAGGATGCGTTTCATTGACCGTCCCGTTTACACCGTCAGCTCACCCAGGGGTTCACGTCTCTAGCCTTATTGTTAATCCAATCAGCAGCATATATGCCACCAGACTCAAAGTGGTCAAAACTACCACCGCATTTCCACTGGTCCTGAATTTCTTCCTGCCCATCCCATCCAAATCCACCTCGCTAAAGAATTGTCGATTGCCTTCGTATCGTCTGTACATGCTCACCATCAGTACCCCCGCTCCATATGTTGCAAATAATGCTCCGATGCTATAGAATTCGGCGGTGAAGATCTTCAATACCACCAGCGCAAAACTGAATTGCCCCAATGCCGTGCGGATGTATGCGCCCTCGAACGTGCGTTGCGCGGCGCGGATTTCTACGAGTCTGTTTGCATTTCCCAGGCCATGTCAGTCAAGACGCTCTCAGCTCAACCCCGCCCTTCCAGGATTTCAATTGGGAAAGAACCAACTCTTGCGCCGTGAGAATAACCGATCGCGCGCGATGCAGTCGTAGATGGAGTCGGTCTTCTGGATGGGGCTCCAGAACGTTTAGTAATGAGTTCATGTTGCTGTTGCGTGGGGAGGTTTTATATCTGGAGATGGAGACATCGTGGAAGTGAGTGGACGAAGTACCTCAAACATGCCGAAAAAGCGGCCTAGTCCCTGAGAAGGCATCTGTAATATATTATTACAAGGATCGAGGCTGGTGGGAGATGGACGTCTTTGTGTTACGTGGATTTATTTGCTCATTCAAGGAGTCTAATTTGGTTGGGATGGGTTCGAGGACGAATGAGAAGGGGGTTGGAGCACGACATAATTGTGGAAATATTCTTGCCTTACTGCCTGAGGTGATAATCATGTGAATTGAATTGTGATTACCTAATATCGCGGATTTTATGTTCCACAGGAAATTTTAGAGACCTCGCATTCACAGCTTGGATAACTTCATGGACGACTGGCTCAGTCTCTCTTTATATTCCAATAACATTCATCTGCCCTACCCGTGCGTCTCTTCGGCGAGTGCATGATATATAGAAAGCAAGACGCCTGTACGAGTACCGCCCCTTTTGATTCTCCGCCTCCTTACTTGGTATCTGTCCGTTTGCCCATGAAAACTCCCTCGATAAATTCTCCCCAAAAAAAATGACAAACTTCCTGCATCCTTTTCCTTCCTATATATGCAACCATCCAACCATCAAGCCGATCCACTGTATCATAACAATCGTGTCGATCCTGTCGTACCAAAGAAATAAATATCCCCAAAGTCTGTGTTCGCTAGGTATGTACAACCGCAACTCGAGCTCGTAAGTGGTTGTATGTCGAAGTTGCGTCTAGATTCGGCCTGGTGGCGCCTGTCGCTCCCAAATGCTCCCTTTCACGATACTTCTTTCTCCCCCTGGAGGCGTGTAGGTGCCGATGTTCCACAAGCACCCACGAGCTATGCAGGCTCCATCCAGAAGCGTGAGTATTATTCGTGATGAAGCATTATCCAAGTGTTTTGAGTATTTTGTGTCTGCTGGACCCATCCTCTAACGCCCCGACTGAGGTTGTCCCGCATAATAAACCGGATTCCCAGCATCGCCATATCCAGCATATCCAGCCGCAGTTCCCGCTTGCACTTCTTCGGGTATCTGTTGATGAGCAGTGTGGCTGGGATTCCAAGCGCCATACGTGTCGACATTTGAGCCAACGGGGGCAACCTTAGCATAAGAATATGACTGATTGCTCCAACTCGGGAACGATCCTGAGGACATGGCGCCTGCAGATTGCGCGTGCGGTGTTGGGATGCTGGATGCCGATGAAATTTCAGGAGGCGAGATTGCATTCGCTGAGGTGGAAATAGGAGGTGGGTACATGCCTGGATGTTGTTGTCGGGGTCGTGAAGCGGCATACTGGTCTGCGGTTGACGGAGGAAGCCCATAAGTACTGTACTGACCGCCACTCTGCAACCCTTCCAAGTTGCTATACGAAATCGATCGTTGAGGAGCTGACCACTCTGACTCCCTGGCTTCATGGCTTTGTTGGCCTTGACTAGACCAGCCTTGGGAGTTTGGAACGTGCATATTTGAAGCACCGTAGGGCGAAAAGGCAGGTGTGATTGGCGACTCTTGGGAGTTGACTCGCCAGTAGTCCGCTGAATTTTTGGTGTTTGGAGAGACTTCAGAAGCCACCCAGTTGGTGGGGCCAGCGCTATAGTCAAAATTTCTCGATGATGTTACAACTGCGCGCCAGAGTCAGTAAAAATGTTAGCTTAAATTCGCCTTAACTCACCTTTATTCTCCGGTGAGAAGCTATCAGTTCTCAGACTCTTCATCTGAGCACCTGCAAGGTCTTGGATCGGTGGCATATTGAGGTGCTGATAAGGATGTCCTGATTGCATATCTGGTAGTTGTCCAGGTGGCATCGTTGGAGAAGAGGATTCCGAGCCTCTTCCAGTTCCGCTCTGGGCCTTGGAGCCTCGACGCTTGGTTTCCGGTTGCGGCTGCTGGTCAACTGGGTAGAAGTTGCATTCCTTCTTCAATCTGATGCAATTTGAGCAACGATTCTGGGGATCTCCTGCAGCTGGAATGCATCTGATCTTGCGACGGCGACAGTGTCCTGTAGGTAATGGATCAGTATTGTCCTCGTCCTTAATTTTGCACCGCTTCTAGAAGGGATTAAGTCGTCGCTCACCACATGCTACGGAAGTCCTATGGTAGCCCAGTTTGTTCCTTCTCTTATCATTGACCAAAGCCAAGGCTGCCGCATCAGTACTGGCTGTACCTCTAATATTCGGAGTAGACATCGAACGTTTGGTCTTTGGATCTTTAGAATTCTTCGATAAAGAAGAGGCTTCAAGATTTCTATTCGACGATAGCTGACCTTGTCCATATGCTGAAGGTGAGGTAGAGCGGATGGGTTCTGTGAGATGATTATTGTAACTGGGCATCATGCCTGGCGACTCAAGACCAGAGGCCGGCATCTGATATGGATACGCCATCGAGGACGAAGAATATGTTGGAGCAGCTGAGAAGCTTTGATGCCGTTGATCGGCCATATCCCAGTGACTGGACTTGGGGTAGAATGAACCTTGAACAGAGACGGCCATCAATTGAGGCTATCTCGCTTGCGGCTTCGAGTGAACGTGGGCAACGTCTTTTAAATATTTACAGCAGAAACTTCCACGAGTTTTTTTTCGATGAATCCGGCAAATGCTCCGAAATGGTGTCGCTGGAAAGATCAGATGAGACGTAGTCAAATATTCACTCCTAGACGCTTCTGAAAATTGAATAGGAAGTAAGTGGTCTCCGGAGGGCGAATTGATTCCGGTGCATGAAGGAAGCGAGCTGACGGTGATATGTTTGTTGAAGTCGAAATAGAGAGAGCAGGCTACGGCAGTTTTTATTGGCGTCGAATAGCGGTTGAATGACAGTCGAGCGGCAAGCTATGCATTGAATCCTAATTGCGCAGGAAACACAGGGACTTATGAGCCCATGATTATTGATCTTCAGGTAGGTTGTATGTATATGTATGTAGGTAAGATGCAGGAGGGGAGGTTATAAAACGAATGGAACCTGTGGCTTCGGAAGTGTTGTATGGAAGACCCAAGCCTGTGCTAGGTAATTCTACGCGGAGGACAGAGGAACAGTGCTCTCTGATGGGGATAAGCAGCCGTGGAAGAGTTCAACAGCCTCAGGACGAATGAGAGGTAAGGTCTCCGCGCCACAGCAGGACAGTATGGAAAATCCTATATTTTAGGATTAGGATGATTGCGTGGGTGAGATGGATAGGTGTAGGGTGTAGGTATGTGCAGGCGTGGGCGTAGGTATAGTTATGGGAATTAGAATAAGGAAAGATGGGTTTAAATTAATGGCGGCTGTTCTTTGAAACGTATAATGAAAAATAAACGAAATATATGTTATGATTCAGGCCCACTGATCTAAAGCCGTCTTTACAGAGGCAGTGATTTCCTGGATTTCTAGATGCGTGGCAAGGAAGATGGAGAAGCTTCTGAAAAAAGCATACACAAAGCCAGACATAAGACCTGCGACGACGCCAGGCCATCCAGCCCCTGGACAGTTGCCAACCGGATCAATTAGATGCCTGTCAGCTAAAAGCTCCATGTACAGCCCTAGCATACCTCCAGTACTGTACTGTACCTGGTATAGCTGGAATCCTTGCTCCTTCGTTCCCTTACCATTCTGATGTCGCACCTAGCTCACATCCCACCACTTAGTAGGGTGCAGGTGCAGGTGCAGGTGCACTGGTGTTTATCTTAGTGCACTCGATGATATGGATATGGATATGGGTATGGGTATGGGTATGGATATGGGCTACGGGCACACTAACGAGCGAACGGGGACAGATGGGGCAGATGGGGCAAAGGGGACGGAGGGAAATGGAACCGTAGGATATTTAAAAACACTGCAACCAAAGGTGCCATGCTTAGATACTAAGTCGGCCATGCCATAGTCCACCGAGGGACAACGCCGGTGGGCGGTTCGATAAGTTTGACGAAAAAGATCCGAAAGCGGGGGGTCATTCCCGTTGAAGCTAAACTGGGCAGCCGTGAGGAAAGAACAGTCCAGTCTGCAGAATCATATCCGGTTATGGAGTCGAGAAAGCGGAAGTTGAGCACCATGATTGACCGATTTACATTACAGGGCGGAATGAAGAGCCAGTCGACCCAACTAATCGGTAATTATGTTTTGGGGATCTACTCTACATAGATTGCCTATATATTGGGGATAAATTGAGCTGGGCTTTCGGGCTAAGTGCATGGTGCAGTTGGGAGTGCGTATATCGAGCAGGGGATTATCTTGCCATGAGAGATGCGAGACTTGTCATGAGAGAGGGGACCATGCTCAAGGTACGAAGCAGGCCACTCGCAGTACGAAGGACCTCGAGAGTCGAGGGTCGAGGGTCGAAAGTACGAAGCAAACAGTTGGCGGGTAGCGCCGCCTAATCGATCATGTCAATCAATTGCGCCCGAGTGTCCACATTTGGTGCTGACGACTCGCGCATGCCGGCGAGTTTGCAGTCTCGCATTCGATTCGATTCGTTTCGCTTTTCGATAGTATCATTATCAGAGCTAGGCTGCAGCCACACAGGGACGTGGAAGAGGTGTGAGGAACGATGAAAGAGGAGAAGAGCAGAGAAAATAAAATTGGCTGGGAGCAGCGTGACGAGCAGTAACCCCAATCAGTATTTCCTCAAGCGATGGGGAGGTGAGAGGTCTTAGTCAAGGGGGAGTGCATTTGACAGCGGTTGATCTTATTCATTTCTAACTAACTGTGCTTCAGAACGCCAAGTGACGATGATTTGCACCATGCTCCAGCGATCCTCCTTGTACTTCCAATTAAACAAACCAGATCGAGGGGTCTGGGATGTGCGCCGAGATGCACGCAGCGCACCACCAATGCACCATGGAACCACCGTGGAGTCGCGCCCTGGTCTTTCGTACTGTACTAGTCGCGCATCCCATCTCCATCTCCATCTCCATGTTCTTCTCGCTTTTGGCTGGCGAATTCACGCCGCGAGTGGTCATCAACGGGGCCTTCTCTGGACTAGTATAGCGACTAGTATAGCATGCTTGGTATAACACCGGCCCTCGTGTTTATTTTATTGTTGGGAAGTATAAGTAAGTGGTAAGTATCCCATGCCGGAGCAAGTGTCAAACAGCCGTCCTGATTGGGAAGTACGGAAAGCTTGAACTGCATCGGTGAAGCAAGGATGCGCGTTCTTCTTACTCTGATGGTTCAGTCGTGAGTCGTGAGTTCTCGTCGCTCATCTACTGATGCTTCCCTTTTGAGTGCAGAAAGCGAGAAAAAGTAACCCGGCCTGAGCTTTCCGAACAATGTGTCAGCGGCATTTTTTTTTTTCTTTCAAAATTGGAGAGAAAATAAAAGACATGCATGCATCTGGCCAGGGCCTGACCCACCAACCAGACTTAATGGGATCTTCAATATTCTCCATCAAGGCCAAAGCCTTGACCATTACATTATATTGTCGATCAATATTAAGCACGCACAAGCTTCTCTTCTTTGCGACAATGGACGGACAGGACAGGCCGGAGAGGATAGGACAGCCACGCAGCAGGGTCGCAGCAGGAAGCGATGGCGATGGCACTGACACTGGCACTGGCACTGGCACTGGCACTGACTGGCACTGGCAATACCCAGGTGAGGTGAAGTTGGTTTATGTTGGGCGTCGGCGTGGGCGTGGGTGTGGTGACACAACCGCCATGATTTTCAAGCAGAAGCAGAGTACATCATTTTGATGTATGTATGTATGTATGGAAAATCCGCCCACCACCCACGACACACGTGGGAATTTGCAATTTTTAATGAATTGCGATCACAATGCAACGCATCGTCACAGCCATCAATCACATCTGTACACCATACATAATACAGCAGGTCTTTTCCCACCGTACCTTACCTTCCCTCCCACGCCCACCTCGTACAGAACTTTTCATCGCACCGGAGAGCTCCACCACTTCTGCGCATTATCCTTATCTGGTAGTAGGACATGGCTTTGATTGGATTTATTGAACTCTGTAATTTTGGCTTCGCACCTTCCCAGTTCCTCCGCCAATCTCAATGCAGATATTGCAAGCGAATCCGTACTTCCTTGATCACTGATGATCCTGCATCCAAGCTCTCGGATTTTCCTCCCGGACGCTACCGTATTGATGTTACCACCAAGCTCGAGCGAGTGAGCGAGCAGTGAACGAGGCGTACTCTGTAAGAAGTAAGAACAACCACTTCCACGCATTCCTGTGTGTTCCAATTAACCATTCAGCCTTGAAACAGCAAGGTTACCGGCCACCTTCTAATCATCATCCCATATCATATCGTCGCACTTTCTCGCTACTCCCCAGACATCGTTGCGAATCAATCAATAATCTGCTTTCTATATGGCTTCCGTTTGATCGCCGATACCTGGAAGACCTGGAAGACCTGGAAGACCTGTTCAATCCAACAATGCATGACAATATTACATTATACGACGTATACTCACCCAAATCATAAATAAAACATGGCCTATTAATAGGAGGGTATGATTCTAAGGACTGTCTCGATGGCTTCTCGCCGAAAGCCACCACACCGCGGCCGGCCGCTCGCGACACCTCGGTCATCATTTGGGTCTTCGTGCCATACTACAGGGTGCATAAAGCATGAAAGAGCATGCTTCACTCGTGGCCAAAATGTCGTCGGTGACAACAGCCTCGGGAATATGTCTTGAAATGGGTCTTAAAACCGTTGGGCTTGACTATCACTTACCAAGCTACCATACTAACTATATACTCCAGTCCAAAAATTCTGTCAAACCAAGGACGAACCATACAAGTCACTTTAGAGGTAGAGGCCACCCACCGACGTAGTCCATCCCACATTCATAACTGCACGAAGCGACGTATGTGCAGGAACAAAAAGGACTCCGCACTACCGAGCATGAGGATCGCATTAGGAGATATCATCTAGGTAACCTCACTATCCTAGACACACTTGTTCACCGCGGTCTTCGACTCTTTTCTCCATGCTTTATTCTCCACTAACGCGACTTACCCATTCTCCATCAGCAATCTCGAGGTGGGTAGATCTTTCAGCTCAAATTTTTAGGCAATAGTTGTTTTAGCTACATTTTACCTTGAAAATCCTTAATTCCCAGTCTCCAGCAAGAATCCCGAACGACTTTTCTCCATATGAACAGTGGGAAGCGATGAGCGATGACCGACCGGATCGTCGCCCATTCGTGCGGGTGGGGTACGGTACGGATTGGAGATTGAGTGGATGTTCAGGAGTGGGAACGAGTGGAACCTCTTTTCTTGTGCGTCATCCACACAAATTCGTCCATCTCGCTCAGATCTAGGCACGCTCTAGAAACCATTCCTCTCCCAGCCGGATTTGTGGGGAGACGCATCTGTGATCCTTTATTGATCAACATGAATTGGTGTCAGATCCGACGCTCGAACGAGAAAGGAATGCAACATCATCACCCATCACCCCAATGATCCCATCCTGCCATTCACCCACTTGCCCATCTGCCCATTTGCCCAATCGTCTATCATCCATCCCATCATCTATGGGCCATCTCCATCATCCATCACCCATTAGCAATCACACTACCTAAGTGACATCCTACACGCATATCGTGCAATAACCTTACTCCGTGCTGCCATTTGATGCGCGGATGCAGATGGGTCATTTCGGTACCGGCAGCCCCCTAAGCAATTCCGTGTTTATGCAACACCATCTGTATCTGCAAACCTACCGTGCTCGCGCACTTGTATCTCGGTAGCTACCCTCGGGGTCTTGCCTCCTAAGATCCAACGGACGCTGGTGCTTGCGACGACAAATAACCGGATAGGTTAGTTAGATGGACCAACAGCACCGCAGCACCGCAGCAACGCAACAAGCAACACGCACCAACCACCGACCACCGACCACACCATCCGATGGGCTTACGATCACGACTGGAACAGGACTCACGGAGGAGAACACTATTCAAGCGCTCCACTGGACTACGAATGCCTAGGCCATGCACCTAGAGCCTAGAGGGAGTGGACGTCGGCTTTTGCTGGTAATCTGCTAATACCAAGTAGTCTCCGTTGTAGTATACAGAACGTGGGAAGTTTCAAGCGATAGCAGCCACGCTCTGGAGTCTTCTTCCGATAAACTCTTGGAGCGGTGACAGGCTCATGGGCTCATGGCATGGGACAGCGAGAAAATCTCCGACGATGAAAGTATTACTCAAATTCAGAATCAAAGCTAAATTAATTCCTCCCAATTCCCTCTTCTTCCCCTTCAGCCTCCAAATTTTTCGCCGTAGGTTCGCCCTGGATATACGTATTAGGTCAAGTCGCCAGTCTGGCGCTAGCACGCTTGTGGTAAAAGCCCGACGTAGATGAATCTGCAGTGGAACGCATGGGATCTCTCTCTTCATTGGGGGACTCAGCTCCCATAAAACATGAGGCGTCGCCGATCATGGCTGCTTGGAGAAGGTCCAGAGGAACTTCCTTCCAACACTTAACAACTAACACAACTAACACAACTAACACAACTAACACAACTAACACAACTAACACAACTAATACAACTAACAATCTGTATCGGTTGTATTGAAAGCTATTTTTCCCACAGAGTTGCAACGATATCCTTGACTGCCATGAGATTGAGCGGAATCTGGGAAAAAAAAGGTTGGCTAATCGTCGATCTTAAACCATTCCGGCATCCTCCCGCAAGCCAGCAATGTGCGTAAGGATTCGTTCTACAAGATCCCTGGACCCTCCTATCACTTCCATCGTGAAAAAGAAGGAGAAGAAGAACAACCAAGAAGCAGATCATTGCACACTTCGAGAAAGCTCGGAGGACAGAAACGGGATTCTCATGGCGGTTACTGGTCGTCGAGTCTGCTCTCGTCTCCGTTCCGGTACTTTTCTCATCCCACGTCAATTGCCTGTTCTGTCGCCGCGCTTCATGAGGTCGCCTCGGACCGACCTTACCGGCTTACACAGTAGCCCGAGAATGCCATTTTAAGTGTTAGCAAGCTTATATCCATGCATAAAATTGTCTGTATCGTCGCAATACAAGGATTTTCTTCAATAATGGAAAGTCATCGTCCGTATTCTTAAAAATCTTCCACAAAAAAAAACTTTTCTCAATCCCTCATCGGCACATCACCAAGTCCGCCTTCGAGCTGGATGTCTTAGAAGGAATGAAGGCATACTATTGGCGTTGGCATCAGACGAAAGTTTTGCGCGCGCAGGTTCCTGAACTAAACGTTTTAAACTGCTGCCTGAAGTCGGGGCCAGGGATTCCAACGTCCAAGTACGCCCAACTCTCACCAAATTACCCCTTCATCTGGCTATTTAACATGCGGTGGTGATGCTATCCCACGTATATTGACCAGTCTCCAAGTCACAATGAGTCAGTCCTCCAAATCACAGGACCACACGGTTACAATTGCCAATCACCGCTTGCTCTATCTTTAGACCAATCTTGGGACGACGGTTGTTCAGCCAGCTGCGGAGCGGGACCATCTCTGCATGGCACGATGGGCTTCACAATCCCATGGTCTGCCGCATATCGCGGCTCGCTCCATTCCCCCCTTCAGTTCACTGTGTGGATATCACGCGTGGCGGGGAAGTATCGACGAAGGATCAGCTTCAGCCGACGACGGCATCACAGAGCACGCCTTACCTGCCTGCGCTGAGTCGGATGGCGTTTTTGCAATCGCAGGAAAACTTTGTGTCCCAAATCCACGCAGTCCGCAAACGTCGGTGATCCGCTGTTGGCGATGTCTCAAGCCTCTCCATTCCCCCCATGCATGCAGTTTCACGGTTAAAAAATTTCTGCTCCCTTTTTTTTTTTTTTTT
>LLKJ01001432.1:0-10199 GCA_002242865.1 Clarireedia sp. CPB17 | reverse complement strand
GGGCTGGACGCCAGGGAAGGGAAGTCCGCTGAGGTAGGTGGGTGGGAGCTAGTATATCCAGTGGGTTGCATAAAGGTTTAGTTGGAATATTATCTGCATGGAAGGAAATGGAAGGATGATGAGAGGAGAGGTAGAAGCAGGCAGAGATGATGGGGATAGCTAGATGATAGGGCGAATGGAGGTAGGCGGACAAATAGACAGAGAGAGGGAAAAGAAAGGTAGGAAGAAGGGCGCGCGGGGGGAGAAAAGAATGAAAATGATTTTCTTACTTAATTTTGTTCTCAACCTGCGTGTTTGGGTAGTGGGTGGTAGGATACTAGTAATTTAGGTGGCAGTGACTGTATCCTTCAAAATCGCCAGAGTAAGAGAAGAGAAGAAAAGGCGACACGATTGGAAAGGATGTGTTTGTAGGTATGACACGGAACCTTACAAACAAACGAAATGCATTCAAACCAGACCCAAACTGCTCACTCACTCACTCACTCACTCACCCAATCGCATATTCAGCATAAATTAACAATAAACAGTTATAGCAACAGCAACAGTAATAGGAAAAGCTTTATCTCATATTTCTTCTTGGTATCATATCTACAATACACCCCGTCCGCTGAATCCATCTGCTCATCCAAACCATATCTCATGTGCCACCTCCCGCTCTCACCACCCATAGCCCACAGTTTGGTTTTTCTCCCAAACCATGCTACATGAATGAATCTGCTCCTCTCTTTTTGCCGCACGCAGCCCGACTACACTCATTCATCCAATCCATCCACAATGGTATCTTAACAACTCTTTCTCTCCTACATCCACATCTCCATCTGCATTCACATATACCCAATCGACGAACGCGGCGCTCCCTTACTGAAAAAGACAAAATTCCCGTATGTATCGTATCGAAGAAGAGGAGAGAGAGTCGAGAGTCCGAAAAAGAGAATCGATGACAAATTTCCATATCATGGCATATCCTCTTGTTGGCTTCCTGCTCTATTTCTCTCCCCTCCTATCTCCAATCTTCCAACCCAAAAAAGTATATTTCGCGGAAAAATATGGTCCGTGGAAACCGTTATCAAATCTCCAACATATTCGGTTCTGTTTCTCGTAACAAAGGGAATGGTGGTTAAAAAAAAGGTGGGGATTAAAATATTCTGAGACTCCTTCAAGAATTCCCCCAAAGACATCAAACCAAGACAAGTAAAGCGAATGAACTCCCGCTAGCTCCTGCAAATGCAACGAAATGCAAATACGTACAATGATGACGCCGAAAGGTTAAATGAAAAGGTGATGGTATTCGTAAGCAGTACTTTGTGGTATCCTGAATCGTCAATGCTGCCGCAATGCCAGCGTGTTCGATCTGGCGTTCATCCACTGCTGATAATGACTCTTGCGCCCTCCTTGCCGAGAATGCCCCTCTCTTGTGGTTTCGGGCTATGGCCTCTGCCTTTCTTTCTCGTCAAGAACCCAAGCATTCCAGTAGGTTTCGAGCTGGCCTCAATCAATTTGGCATCTGCTGGCAGAGTGGCATCTTGCTTGGCTAGTTCTGACCAACTTCCTGTTTCACCTAGTACAACTTGCATTCCGCCTCCTTGCGATTCTTTACGGATGCCAGTAGGTCGGTAAGGCCTGTTATACGGTTGTGAATATGGCTGAGGTACCTTGCTTGCACTTGCCGTATGCGCGTGCGGCACCGAGCGAGGAGGCCCTAATACAGGACTGGTACTCTGTGACGGTTGCTGAGAGCGAGGAACAGGTGGGACATTCGTTGGCGATTCCGAGCGTGATGACGGTTGGGATCGCGAATGAGTTCGTCTGCGGCCTTTCGAGAGGGTCCGGGTTAGTGTTGCCTTAGGGAACTCGTCAGATGTCTGGGAAGCTGGAGTCGAAGGTGTGAAGTTCGTGACGGGTGGTGGTGAACTCGGATCCATTCCATCATTATACCTAGGAAAACTTTTAATATTGGGGGGAATTAGTAACGGGAGTATGCTGACCTGTCATACGCTGCCTTGGTGTAGTCAAATGTTGTGTATTGGTTCTCAATCATTTTGTGTAGTTCGTCTTCCTTGATCTCCTTCTCTGTTGCATCGTCCTTCAGGGCTTCTCTTGGTTTCTGTCGTCTTGCTCGAGCCTCCAATGGCGCCTCCTCCAACAGAAGTTCCTCAAGATCGTAGGTAGCATCAAAATTCGTCTTCTCGCTCGATGGAACGAAGACCGGCTCAATTTCCTTCCTCTCCAGTGCTTCGAAGTCTATAGGACGGAAGAAAGGGTTGTCTGTGAATGTTTGAAAGCCAGCGGAACCCATTCGTTTAGATGGATCCTCCTCCAAAGCTGAGCTGATTGCATGCAGACATGGCATCGTTACCGGCGGAGATGTGATTGGGAAATTGGGACTGGCCCTCGTGATTTGTGCTGCTAATGACGTTTGTGTACTACCTTCGAAGGGTCGCTGCATACTCTGATTAGATTTGTATGGCAGAAATGGAAGGCAAGATAACGCACCTTGTTGTAGATGCACTCATAAAAGAGTACACCCAACGACCACCAATCGGCCCCGGGCCCATACCCACATCCTTTGTAAACTTCTGGTGCGAGGTATGCTAGAGTGCCGGATTTACTGGTTAATTTTCGATTTGGAGTATAATCAGATGCGACATTCTGCACACTGTTAGCGTTGTGCTCATCCTCACAAGTGGACATGGAGGCTACGAACAAAATCTGCCAAATGGATATGTCCTTCGGAGTCCAGCAAAACATTGTCAGGCTTGACATCCCGATGTATGATTCCTTGCTTGTGTATATATTTCAAAGCAATTCCCAGCTCCGCAATCCAAAATCGGACAGCTTCTTCTGTGAAGGTCTTTCGTGAAATGTGAAATCGTAAGTCACCGCCATTCATTAAATCCACCACCAAGTACCTGCGACGCTCATTAGCAATTGACCCCGCCCATGCAGCCTGGTTATCTTACATATACTCAATATCTTGAAAGCTATAACGCAAATTGCAGATGAAAGGATGGTTCAGATGCTCCAGCATTCTCCGCTCTCGTATTATATTCCGTACGCTTTCCTGTCGAACGACTATCCTCATGTCAGCTACTGTTGTGCCGTGGGCTGTGAAGCCCCCGATATACCATTACCCACCTTCATCCTTCCGAATGTACTTCAGCGCAAACGTCAAGCCGGTATCTTTCCTCTCTACTATCCTCACTTTCCCAAAGGCACCCTTTCCCACGACGCGCAGTAATCGAAAGTGGTTGAGGCTCACTGTTGGAAGGCAAGAGCAGGTTAGCATGTGAAGATGTACGCTACCGACAAGCAGCAGATGAGACCTCTGAACGTCTTTGGAACATCAAGTATGGATCCGTACCTTCATCGTCGAAGTTCACCGGTTTCCCCGAACTATTCCCCATGGGCGCAACTGTCCTGCGACCTCCTCTCTCGAATTATACAAGTTTCTGCGGTATGGTGGGTATATCGGTAGGCAGGGACATTCGGCGCAGCTCCAGAGACCATGCGAGAGAACTATCGAGATGTCGGGTCGAGATTCAATATTATTGGGTGGAAGTAATATTTGATTCGATGTGGGAGAGGTGTAGAATACTAGAAGCGATAGAAAGTGGAGGAGGTAAAGAGTTTAAGCTCCTTGGGCCTTGCGGGTAGGTGAGTATAGACGGTGAAGATTGAAATTGGTTAAACAAAGATGGGATGAATGTTGTGGACGATCTTCTTGGGGAAATTTTGTGGATGACAGTTGAGTAAGAGAGGATCAAAGACAATGAATGAGATGAGGTAAACCAGAATAGGTGAACGAACAAAGAAAGAAAAATGTAATGTAAAGTAATGTAAAGTAATGTCAAAAATAGGGTTTTCAAGAATTGTCTCTCGTTTTTTTCTTCTTTTCGTACTGGCACTGCAAGTAAGGTTGAGGTGAGCAAAACGCACAAGCCTTTTCCCAGATGCCGTCGGGTGGTAGTCGACAGGTTCGACGAAGGTTTTGGAAGCGGAGGAAGAGGGAGGGAGGGGAGGAGGACGTGGTATCCGAAGGCCGGAGGTGGAAGGCTAGTTGGGTTGGGGATTTAGCAGTTTAGAATCGAAGTTTAGATGTTTGGAGGCTGTTGGAGGTCAGATTTCCGTAGATCTGGTGCGAATGTGAGCGTACCACGCACGCGTATGTGTAAGCGTCAGTGTCAGTGTGAGCAATGAGGAGGAGTGTCCGAAGTGGAGCGTATAGTCCGTACAGTAGAGCAGGTATGGATGGATCCAGATACATGGATGCTATCTTTTGCGAGCAGGCTAGGTAACCTTACAGTTTTACCACGCTACAACAAGTTTGCAACATCCATGCCTTTCCATGCCATGCTACGAAGCAATGCTTGAGTAAGATACTGGTACTGGACCAATGTGCCAATGTACCTGCGGGACTATGCCAGAGAGTGGCCATGCCTGAAAGACATGCGATGTGCGGTATGCTGCCCCAAGCTCGTTACTTTTCATCAAAACACTACAGTGGTAATATGGAGCAAAGTGTAAAGCCATACCAAGAAGTACGAAAGGTAACTTAACCTTAGCCAAACACTAAAAGTATAGCGACTGTACTGTACAAGTAGAGCCACCAGGGCCTTTTACAAGCGAAACTATTGTGTATACACCGGCCTCATGCACCGTAACAAGATGTTAGGGAGTCAGGCTCGGCAGGTGATGAGTTAGGGCACTTTAGGGGGTGCTCTTAACTATCCCACCAGTGGAGTAATGGACGAATCTGGCGTAGTTAGACGTAGCTATTGTGAAAGGTGGAATGTTTGGCGGCGAAAGGGCTAAATCTGACAAGGGGTAAAGTCAAGACACACATGGCAATCACAAGTCTCACAAGGGTCATGCTGGGTAATGCATGGCAAAGAAGGAAAAGAGAAGGCTTGGAAGGAAGAAAAGGATAGTTCGAAGTGAGTTCCAACTAGACATGTCATAGTCCACGGTATGACCGTGGCTAGGTGCACCTCCATAGGCGAGACGGTGTCCAGGTGGGTTTGGTGTGGGTGACATTCTACTGTACCAAAGAGTGTAAGTCGGAAATGGAAAACGGATGATTGGTGGGCGGGAGCGAACAGTGCTTACAAGTTACTACTGAGGTTGTGATGATATGCAGATTTGGTTGCTGGTGGTGGTGATTGACGCTGCTGTATATGTAAGACGACTTTCGATGCTGGTTGAAGGGAAGGGTAGTAGTTCTGCACGATTGTACTGTTATACTGTTATACTGTTGTACTGTTGTACTGTTGTACTGTTGTACTGTACTCTATATTAGATGTAATTCATTTTAGGCCTCCTTCATCACCGACTTCTCACCCCTCTACTCTCGTCAGGCCTTTCAGTCAGACCCAGAGGCCTAAAAGGCGTCTATTTCTTTAGCTGAATCCCAATTATTTTTAGATCGGCTGCTAAATTCCCCTATACAAGTATCTAGGTTCATCCTGTAGGGACTGTGCGCGGGAGATAGGGAAAATTAAATCTCACCGAAAGATCCATGATATACTTCTAACACCTGGGGAACTGGGAGATACGACATATCAGAACTTGGGAGACAGCAAGACGAGACGAGTGGGAGGGCAAAAAGCAGCGAATAAAATCGCTGTCTTTGATCTTTATTACTGTAGTTGTGTAGTTGTGTAGTGGTGTGTAGTGTCTTGTACAGTACATATTCAATGCACTCCTCTGCGTCTGCTATTCGATTAGATCTTCGCATCATGTACCCAGTATGCATTCGGCTCAGCTTTTGAAACGCAGCAGCCAGAGCAAGCAGTGATACGCTGCAATTTAATTTGCTGCGATTGCGGATTGTCGGTCAATCGATAACGAGAGTGGCTTGAAGAGCGCATCCCTACTCGCCGCCGCACTGTAGCTTGTCGTCTTTTCCTGGTAAATTCCTTATGCTTCCTATGGGCAGCTACGACATCTCATGTTGATCAGTGAGGCTAAGGTTACCTGCGGATTGAATATCTTGCCCTTCCAACTTTCCTGCACGCCCGAATGACTATCCCGTCTTTTCTCACCCGCCAGAGGCCACCACCTCCGATGGTGCAGAAATAACAGGCCGAACAACATTTGGATAATGAAAACATCACCATGTCTTAGATTCTTAGATTCTTCGTTTGACAACAGTAATCAGCTACAAGCCTACAACATGTTGTTCCGAATCGGCCTGTTTCTTCCTGCCCTGGAGGGCGCCTCTCACCATATTAAACCACGAGCTATGTGCGCGACTCCTTCCAGCTGACCGTACGAAGTAATTGTAAGAGAGCTATCTATCCTTCATTGTCATTATCTTCAATTTAAATTTACACATGCCTGATAATGATCGACGCGGTTACGAATTTTATGAAGATTCTTGCCTATTTCTCCCCTTTTACAGCAAAGTCAAGCGATGATTCTCGTCTGAGTGAGACATATGGAGATAGACACAATTTAACCCGGTCCGCGTTTCATCCCTCTACTTGTTCGAAGTATGATGGACGCCAGGGTCCATAATCTTCTGGAAAAGCAGCCGAAAGGAAAGAAGTGTCATCATGGACTTTACAACAGAAGATCCAACCTCCAGAGTCCCAGGACGTTGGATAAATTTTCCGATAGAGCCAGCTGGCCAAGGCCATACCAGCAATGGCTTAAGGTTACAATCTAGAATAAAAAATAAAGGAAAACTTGACAAATGAAAGACAGACAGACGGACGTACGTATTGAAGCTGCGAGACATCAATCAAAATCAATCAAAATTACATACGGGTACGGGGTACAGATCAGTGGTCGGTAGCATGCACGGTATCTCTGTGAATCAATACTTTTCCTTACCGCCAGACAGTAACTACTACACAGGCCGAGCCTCCAGCATCTCCGTGCTTCCAACTGGCCGACGACCGTTGAAAGCATAAGCCAATATCGGCTTCATTCGGCCTCCTCATTTCCCAACATTTGGTGCCGGAGCGCCATGTCATGAGACCAGCCAAATGGAATATGTTCTAAGCCGCCAATAGCGAGCATTCCACACATCCCATCCCTTCCCCTCTCGTCGACGCCTCACCAGTGCATGTGTTTTGCCCCACAGATAGGAATCACTCCCACGTGGATGCATGTCAATTCGCGCGTCGAACGCAGTCAGATCCCAATTAGAAATTTGCTGGCTTCGTGCTTTGTGTTCCTACCACCAAAACGTAGCCAATATTTGCAACACTGTACCTTGCATGAAGGACCAGGAAAAACAACCTCGTGGATCGCCCAAATTAAGGTATGGGCATGGTGGTGGTAGGATTCCAATCTTGCCCAGATCCAGATCGGAACCCAGATCCTGCCCTTCTAGAAAAGCAAAAGGAAAATACTGCGAGACATCTAAGAAACAGTGTCTGATATTGCGTTCACGTCTAACTCAACACAGAAATCTTCTGGAATTCCAAGAAATCCCAACAAGAAGGATTCCAACGAGGGATCTTCCATGCCCATGACGAAAGGTGCAGCAAACCTTGCCTGTCATGCTTCTGAAAAATGGTTGTCAGCACGGCTGAACATCTCTGACCCATCCCAACCCCGAAGACTAATGCGACAACCATATTTAGAGCGTCCCATGCTGCCATATTGACATATCATCCCTCAGATATCGAATGTGATGTTGGATCTCCAAGGTTGTATCACGATCAAGTACCTTGTTAGACGCTCTATGCTCTCATCATCGTAGATTGTATGCGGTCACCAAAAGGCACAGCATTCGTGGCGAGCAAGCGCGGAACCGTCCCTCCCTTTCGTTAATTTTTGCCCGAGTGGGTGGATGATAAGAGCACATACAACTTACAAGTACAGTCGTGAGGGAGCACATAAATCCTTCCACATGACCAAGCGTGCAGCACTATCACATAAGCAAGGCTTGATGCTGAAACAATGGAAGAAAAACAGCCTTCCAGTCCAGAGTAATGTGACGTGTGTTGCGTATATTGATCCGAGCCCAGTCCGTCCGTCCACGTCCAGCACCACTTCAACAGTTTGGCTTATGTGCCGGAGGGGGGCCGGAGAATTTTCTACACATGGCATACACATGCGAATCTGCAATGCGGGACATGGGCAACGGCGAATTCCAGGAAGTGTCTACTTACGAACACGCTTTCCCATCTAGCAAAAAAGTCAAAATAGAGGACTGTGTGGTTCGTGGTTTTGTTGTGACGGCTCGGCTCTCGGCCTCAGCGGTGGTCCAGACCTGCGTCTATTCAATCTCATGCTACACACTTGGACATTTTGCAGCCGTTGTGCCATTGACTGATACCCCTTTTAAATTGCAGACGTCTCGCTAGGCCGGCTTACATTGGGGCAAGACTTTATTGCCTAATGAGTGCGTCTCTGTGGTGGCAAGATAAGCGCGTCGAACTCCAGGTCTAGATGCGATGTGGACAAACTGCAGTACGCCGCCGTCCACTTCGAAGAAAATTTTCTTTTTCAACCCCCAAACCTCTTCCAGCAGCATGTCCGGTACTACTGATTTCACTGCTGGAATATGGATGCCTTCAAAACACATCCGTGCCAGACTTTTTGACTGTTGCCTAGGTGTTTTGGGCTATTGTTGGGTTGATCCTGCCACGGTGAGCATACACGATGCTGCCTTTCTTCTATGCAGTCACCATTCCAGCCCACAATATTGAATTTTACGCTTGTATCAACCGATGCGGTGTGTCGTCGTCGATACACACGCTACTATTGATGATTATCGGAGCTCGGCGAGACTATTTCAATAGCGTCCAGTATTCGGTGGACGACTGAGCTATCAACAGTTCAGCCATCTCAACAAAAGCGTTTCACGGTGTCATACAAGATCCATTACTGAACCGCCGGGGCTCACGTCCACTATCCTCTTCCACCCCCCGAGACTACCGTTATATCGGTATATTCTCCGAGTCTACACCACTAGGTGCCTGATCATTCCGCACACAATGCACAAGCCGCACACTTCCCTGCACCAATAGCTTATACCACCGCATCAGTATGTCGTGGATCTACTGCTGTCCGTTCCTGAAGATCATGTTAGTCTACATTGAGGAATGAGGTGAGCGGAAGAGAAAGCTCCCTTCCCCAGCGGGTAAGGTTCGAGTTCCGCCAGCGGTAGTAGACAGCATGACGACTCAGATCATATCACCTCACGAACCATCCATCAACCCTGTTTGCGATCCTTCCCGCGCACCCGCTGAGATACAATGTACATCAACTGGAGATCCTGATCCTAGGACAGATCTGAGACCCATTTCTATACGTACCTCGCATGTGTAACGACCACTACGTAGCCGGAGGAGCTTGGGTGTGGTATATGTATGTGTAGCTATACGTAGCCGCGTAATGGGATTTGGTCGGCGAAGAAGGGTAGGATGTCAATTTTCTTGTGGATATTTGTTCTAGCTGATCCTACATTTAGGTTAACGAGTGTTACTCTGCTATACCAGCGCTCGGTGATGGTAGCATTCACTCATTTCTCTTTCATTAATTCTAATGTATTGGACAAATACGAATGCGAATTGATATTGAAAAAGGGAATAGAGAGATAACCTCATTGCCTAGTTTCAGCTGGGGATATAAAGAGATCATGCGTAGCTGATGAGCTGGATGGATAACTGTGGTGAGCGCAGTTAGAGATCTCTAAGAACGATGGATACGATCAAGGTAGCATGCTCATTGATTCTCTAATTATTCAAGCCAGAGACCGCAGCACTATATAGTACAAGATGTCTCAACTAAGAAGGCTATTCAAAACACGTAGTCAACTGTCCATTCCCATCACATTATCATATCTGATGCGATCCTTCGTACTTGCGTATCGACCTATATGGATAGTAGTTTCTCTCAAGAGATGTGACATCTCCTTTTCGTGTAACTAGATTTTCAACATATTGTAGATGTATTCAACCAACAGCTTTACACCCAATTTCTGTAAGCTCTACCTATGAGATCTATAAAATCTGTCCATACAACCAATGCCCGTCTACCCATCTCTAGCCAACTCCCATCCTGTCCTCTATCTCCCCTTTCCTTTCACCGAGCACTAATCGAATATACCTTGACTACCTTACCTAGAATCCCACCCATCTCCACTGCACCTATTTTCCGCTCTCTCCCACTATAGCGTAGCTGTCCACCGTCCACCCCTCCCTCCGCATCATACCACTCCACAACTACCCATCAACCTGCAC
>LLKJ01001427.1:0-10703 GCA_002242865.1 Clarireedia sp. CPB17 | reverse complement strand
ATCACCATCACCATCACCACCCCACGCCCATCCATGCGATAACCTGTAGATGTACACGAAGTGAATAAACTTCCAAGTAGCAAAAAAAGAAAAGAAATAAAAAAAGTCATCCGAATGCACATCCCTCCCTCCCTTCCCCGTCCTTCAAATATGCCTCATCGCAGCTTTTTGAAGTGACTTACAGTAACTTAACCTCTGTTCATGCTTATACCAGGATTATTCCCATGATTAATCAAATCCTCTTCCCTTCCTTCTTTAGAACTCGTTCGCTACTTCCGTGCGCACTCTAAGCCAAAGTGCTATATGACGGCAAAATACAAACACAAAGTCCTGCTCAAATTTGGGTATCATGATTTTCAATTTCCGGTTCCCTTTGACAACAACACTTTATCAGAAGAGTGTGTGTGAAGAACATGAACAAACACTAGCAGTGCGGAGTCTCTGAGCTCTTGATGCCATTGCGATTGTTTTACATTTGGCGCCATGGTCTGAGTGGTCGCATCGATTACCATACCTCTTCATGCAGCTTGGTGGTTATTTAGAAGCTCAATGCCACTGGTTCTGTCCCATAAAACCCTCTTCTAATGTTCGATCCTCTAGGTTTCGAATAAAATCTCGGTTTCGAGTGGGAGCTTGTCCTCCCTGAGCAGCTCTACTGCCTCGCCTTCGTGCACTACCTGGGTTTCCATCAGGTACTCCATCGGGTGGTGGGGGGTAATAAGCAGGACTAGGCTGCAAGCGAATCGGCTGGCTAGGATCAAGATGACTTGCAACCCTTTGGATGGTCACAGGAATGCCTCCTTGTTGTACCTCCATTGTTGAAGCACGTTGTCGTCCAGATCTCATAGTAGCCTGTGCATAAAGACTCTGCGATTGCTGAGAAGGTCCAGCTGCATACTGCGCCGGTGGCATCTGTGCTGACGGCTGTCCCACCATGCCCATTTGGCCATACGAGCTCCCTTGTTGTGTAGGATATGGAGGTGGAGCACCTTGATGGTTGTTATTAGGGGCGTACATGTTGTTATTGTTGTTGTAAATCGGAGGAGCCTGGTTTTGTGGAACTTGGGAGTATGAACCCAGAGGTACCCCAGCATTGTATGATGCCTGAGCTGCGGAATGAGCCTGGGAATGAGCTTGAGCTTGTGCTGCCTGTGCTCGCTGCTTGCTTAGTGCTTCAGCTTGTTGTTGCTGCGTCGTTCCAGGTGCTGGAGATCTATTGATAGCACTCGCCTTAAGGTTCATAGGCGGCACAAATGGTCCAGTGAACTTTTGTTGCGTGATGAAAGGATGCAGTTTTGCTTGCTGTGGTGACCATCGCTCTAAGGGATTGATATTGAGCAAGCCGCGAACAAAGTCGATGAATGCGACTCGATTGTTCATTTCTAAAGTTAAGTGGTTAGCTAACAGTTTACAGCTGCCGGACAGATAACTTACCTCGTTCTATCTCATTGGGCTTCATGTTCTTCCGTGGCATGGCGTAGGAGCGGATGATCTCAGGTAGAGTAGTTGCTTGGAAATACTTCTTGCTCGGTTGCTCCTTAGTTCCATGTTCACGCGAATACTGCTCCATCGATTTGAGGTGATAAGTCCTCCTTCCATAGTCATCCACATCGTGTCTCTTCTCAAAGAACTCCCCGGACTGCTTTCCCATTTCGAGCATCCAATTTGGTGGGTTGCCAAGCATTTCCACAATCCGCGAGACCTGATTGTATTCTGATGATCCAGGGAATAATGGAAGCCCCAAGAATAACTCCACCACAATACATCCTAAAGACCACATATCAATAGCTGAAGAGTAAGGTAATCCAAGTAACACCTCGGGAGATCGGTAGAACCTCGACTGAATGTACGTATAGACTGTCTGCCGTTCATCGCAAGCTGATCCAAAGTCGATAATTTTAATAATGGGGCTCTCTAGATTTTTGAGCAAGATATTCTCGGGCTTCAGATCGCAATGTATTAGTCGAGCTTTATTGAGCAAGCTCAAGCCGTTCAGTAGCTGCTGGGCGAACACCCGCACAAGTGTTGTGCTTAAACCTCTGAACTGGTTTTGTTTGATCAACTCGTACAGATTAACACTTAGCAATTCGAAAACCAGGCAGAGATGCTGGCGATGGATGAAGGTATCTTTCAGTCGGAGGAGGTGGTGATCATCATTTTTATCGAGCTTTGTATTAAGCTGTAGGCACAAGGTTAGCAAATGTGTAAAGCCACACAATAAATCGAGCTTACAAGATCCAGAACTGAGACCTCCATCATACTTTGGTTGAAGTAGGCAGTTCTGTTCTTAACCACCTTCACTGCCACAACTTCCTGAGTCTTCAAGTTTTGGCATTTGACGACTTGTCCAAAGGTACCTTGGCCAAGAACATCGAGAATAAGGTAACGGTTCCTGCTTATTCGTTAGCACTTCAAGGATGCTTCAATGCGCGGATACAAAAAACATACTTGTGGCCAGTTTCTTCCGACCCCAGAATGTCGTTCACATATAATATGTAATCGCTGTCTTCATTATCAAAGCCATCGTTCTTGACGCCCTTACTCGGCTTCGTAAGCACCCTTCGTGGATTTCGGGAAGACTCATATTTGAAACTGGGGTTGCATATTCGATAAGTCGATGGGAGATGGCTTGTGAGAGCTTGGAGTGGCTAGATCGTATGGAATTAGCACGACAGTGAATATCACATAGGTGATGCCTTGAACCAAACTTACACTTATAAATCCACCTTCTGGGTTTGCTCTACGGAAGGCTGGCTGCGCATTAACCTTTGGTCTCAGATCATTTGTAGTATGCACTTTCGTAAATTCTGGAACAGGGCCTCTTCCTGGAGGACCTTGCGCTGATTGAGGTACCGGTCGTCGAGGAGATTTGGCGTCGTTGTTGCCAAACACCGCATTTAGCTGCGCCGTTGCAGATGTTGGATAACTCTCGGTGTTGTTATTGGAAGAGAATGGTTGGATTGGCGGTAGTGTTTGGCGATTCGAGTAGTAAGAAGCCGGAGAAGTGTAAGATATAGATTTGGAGGGTGATTGGCGGGTGGCAGATGCCGGCGACATGTACTGACCTGAACTCTGCGGTGCCTGCTGCGACGTGCTGTATGGTGAGGTTGGCGACAGGGTCTCCATGGGAGAGTATCGTTGAGCTGCTGCAGAAGGCTCTTGTTGTGAGTGGTGCGATAATCCTCGACTAGCCGACATATGCTGTTGATGATGAGGGCGCATAGGATACTTCATATTGTTGTAGGTGTCGCCAGAATCTTGCATGGCTACATCCCCGTTCCCGTCCCTCATATGTGGCGTAGTAGGAGAAGCAGCAAGAGATTGAGGATGTGATCCTAGACCTCCTTGATATTGATCGAATGTAAAACCTGTGGGAGGTTGGGTTTGGGGGTTTGGGTTATAATCTCTAGCCATTTGTGGATGAGTTGGTGGGGGGTTTCCGTTGTGCCTTCTTGCTGAACCCGATGGGTCAGAATAATTCTGCCACTGGTCCATTCTGACGATTCGGTGGAGATGGTTTCAAGACTGTGAGTGGGGGATAGAGAGGAAATTGGGCACGATTGTCGGCTTCTGAGGTAATGCGTAAAAGCACGAGATTGGAGCGTCGCAGAGTTGTAGTCGAAAGAGCTCACTCATCACCCAATGAATGGGAATGGATGAACGCGTCGCAATAAAACCAAATGAGACCTCTCTAGAGAGGAGGACAGAGCCCTTTTTGATAGACGAATTTCCAGTATTTATCAACGATTCATGGTGAATTGTGAGGAAGGAGAAAAGAAAGATTGGGGGTGGTATAGCGATAATAATTATTCAGTAGTCAGTATTCAGTATTCAGAAGTACGAGTAATTGTGGTGAAATTGAGGAATGGGTGGATGATGAATGATGCAGCAATGGCTGCAATTTGATCGGCTCACACTCGCACTTTGCTAGATCGTACCAAGTACTTCTGCGCCTGGCACGCCTGGCACGCCTGGGTGCTTTTTGTTACACTAGCGGGACGAGCTGAGCTGTGGTGAAAGTGTGGGTGGGCCTTTTGGATGGCCTTCTTCCCGCAACCACCAGATCTCTTTGAAGAATGCTTGGTATGGACAGATTCCTAGATTCATAGATTCATACTCGAGTACATTGCCAATGCGGAAGTACGGTCGAGGGGATATCCATTGCCTGTTCTTGGGGTACGGCATCGAACTCCTCCCTGTGGGCGTCTAGCAATGGATATAAATAGAGGTGCAAAGTCCAATGATATGGCACTGGTATGCTGCAATGCTTCCAAGGAGTCATCTCACTATATCACTGCAACATTGGAACTTGGAAGACACCGAGTGGAACGTCTGCCCCAGGTTATGATCGGAGTAGCTGAGGAATATCAAGTATGCTCGTCCCATATTAAGCCAAGTCAAGGTTCATCCGGCAAATTTGCCAATACGAACCAGCATCAGAAAGTCAAGTCTAGTTTGTAGAAAGACCAGAGTCCTTTGTCATCGGAGGCTATTCTCATGGATACAGCACTAAGAGATGAGTATCTCTCCTAACAATCGAACAACTCACCCGTACCCCTTTTCTAGCGGTCCAGCCTTTTCCCCAGATCTCTGGATTGTGAGTGATAAATGTGTACGGAGCAGCACTCAGTAGTCGACCGTTCGGGAAACGACAATGATGCACTCGAGGATCGGAAGGATGACGTTATTAGCGGATGCATTGGATCATATTTGATCTGATCATCAGAGATTTCCCCTCCAAAGTCTTGAAGATAAGGACCAAACTCCATGTGTCCATGGTACGGTGAGGGAAATGAAAAGCCAGCCATGTGAAATTGATCAACCAGGAAGCCAAGTCAATGCACGTGAAACGTCAAACATAACAGTGTTGCTGAGTAAGACTCTTGAGGCTAGACCGTAAGGCTGGCGGTTGGCCAAGTACTTAAGTGCTTGCATTAGCTGCGTGTCAGAGCTCGAAATATTTAGTCATCCTTAGCGGCCTTCAGCCTGGTCAATAGCCTTGCCGTATAATGACGCATTCGGCGAAGGAAGGCAGAAGTTTCTCACGAGAAGGCGCATATCCTGCAACTTCTATCTCGGGGTAATCTCTCAATTTTTGTCATTTCTCAATGAAGAGCATGAAATATGTTACTGCTCTCTGCTAGAAGGGTAGAAATATTTCGATGTCTTTAAAGTCGCCTCCTTCACGATTTCTTAGCCCGGTCGTGGTGTAAGTTCACTTTCGCTGATTCTAGGCATCCTCTCTCGAAACTAAACGGATTTTCTTCATCTTACGCCGGACTTTATCTGCGCTGCTGTCGACCTACTCGATCTAATCGATCTAATCGCTCCATCTCATAAGTGTTCAAAATGGAGTCATCTGGCGGTGATCACGATCGCCACTCTGAGTCGAATCGCATCAAGCCTGAAGAAATATCTCCAAAGCTCAACAACGTCAAGCTAAAGAGAGAGGATACCAACAACATCGCTGAAGCAGCAGCAGTCGCTGCAGATGAAGCACTTACCGACGAAGAAGTCACAGCGTCCCAGATCCAGGCAGAAGATGAAGCTAGTGCACTTGCAGGGTTGACAGAAAATGTTCGCGATCAGGAGGATCTTGAGAGAGATATCAACAATCAAGCCAATCTAGTTCTCATAGAACAAGAAGACAAGCGCGATCAAAAACGCATTGACAAGGTCAGAAGCAACATCGAGAAACTGGAGAACCAGAAACGAACTCAGACTCGTCGCCTTAGCACACTCACGAACAATCCACTTATGCGCCAACAATGCCTCAACGAACTTACTGAAATCGATGCCGAAATCTCCTCTCTCACGCAAGACATTGCAGATATGCAGAAGCGCATAGATGATAGACACAAAGGTGCTGAAGCGGACGCCAGTTCTATCAATACCAATAAGCGTATGCCCAATGAAAGTCAGAGAGATTTTCTCATCCGAACTGGAAAGATCACTCCGTTTCAGCGAACATCTGACCAAGACGCCGGAAATTCTCAGTCAACTCTTACAGAAGCATTATTGGGTGCGGAGGAAGAGGAGGGCATTGCAGAGCCAGAGAATAGCGAGGCGGAACCAAGATCACATCAGAATCTCAGGTTACCCGGCTTCAGAGATGTTTCTGACAGCACACCTAGTGTCACAGAGGCTGAGTTTGGTTTACGCCCGAGGAAGAAGCGTAAATTGGCCGAAGGTTCCTCGGTGGCTTTCCGTAGTCGCGAGTCTTCTGCAGATACTTTTGCGCCGGACCTTTCTAGCGAGGAGCCTGACGATGATCATGAAGATGAGGACGATGCCCTAATGACAGCCAGTACAACAAAGAAGAGATCAAAATCAGGAAAAGCTCTTAAATCTGATACACAAGACCTGGGTGGTATTGATGACGGCAATGAACAGATGTACCAAGCACGTCTTGCGCACTGGGTTGACGAGAGAAGTACAGCTCGGCGACATCTACAAAAGAAACTCAAAGAGGAAGGAGGAGAAGAAGGAGAAGAAGCGGCAACTGCTGAAGATTCAGAGACTGAGGAGTGGTTTAAACCATGTCCAGGGGCTCCCGATCACGAATTTGAGAATGGTCTCAAGCTCCCTGGTGATATCTACCCCGCACTCTTTGACTACCAAAAGACTGGTGTGCAATGGCTATCAGAGCTCTACAATCAACAAGTTGGTGGAATCATTGGGGACGAGATGGGCTTAGGAAAAACAATTCAAATCATATCATTCTTGGCTGGCCTTCACTACAGCAAAAAGCTTACGAAACCTATCATCGTTGTCGCGCCGGCTACGGTCCTTCGGCAATGGGTGAATGAATTCCACCGATGGTGGCCGCCATTGAGAGTATCCATTCTACACAGCTCTGGGACTGGAATGTTAAATGTCAGGAATGAAGGCCGATTAGAGGACGACGAGGAAGAGCCGCTCTATAGCGGCGCCAGCAGAAAACCTCCGAAGACCCAAAAGCTGGCACAGAAAATTGTCGATCGCGTTGTCAAGCATGGTCATGTCCTGGTCACCACTTATGCTGGGCTTCAGACTTACAGTGATACTTTGATTAATGTCGACTGGGATTACGCTATCCTTGACGAAGGTCACAAAATTCGAAATCCTAACACAGCCGTCACGATCTACTGCAAGGAATTACGAACACCCAACAGAGTTATCCTTTCGGGTACCCCCATGCAAAATGGGCTCATCGAGTTATGGTCCCTATTTGATTTTGTCTTCCCAATGCGTCTAGGCACGTTGGTGAATTTCCGGCAGACGTTTGAGATACCCATCAAGATCGGTGGGTATGCCAACGCGACTAATCTGCAAGTCCTAACGGCCACGAAGTGTGCAGAAACCTTGAAAGATGCAATCAGTCCCTATCTCTTACAGCGGTTAAAGGTTGATGTCGCATCCGACTTGCCAAAGAAAAGTGAGCAGGTACTCTTTTGCAAGCTTACCAAGCCTCAAAGAGAAGCCTATGAGAAGTTTCTTGCCTCGGACGACATGACTTCAATATTGAATCGGACCAAGCAGTCTCTTTATGGTATCGATATCTTGCGGAAGATTTGCAATCATCCAGATCTGTTGGATAAGAGGTTAAAAATTAAGCCAGGCTACAAATGGGGCAATGGCAACAAATCTGGAAAGATGCAAGTCGTGAAGGCGCTATTGCAAATGTGGAAACGGTTTGGGCACAAAACTCTACTGTTTAGTCAGGGCGTTCAAATGCTTGATATACTCGAGCAGTATGTGAGAGAACTAGAGGGCTTCAATTATCTTCGTATGGACGGTGGCACTGCCATCAAAGACCGACAAACGCTCGTTGATCAGTTCAATAATGTTCCGAATATGCATGTCTTCCTTCTTACCACCAAAGTTGGAGGGCTTGGAGTAAATCTCACGGGAGCGAATCGAGTAATCATCTTCGATCCCGACTGGAATCCGTCCACGGATGTTCAAGCTCGTGAACGTGCTTGGCGTCTTGGTCAGAAGAAAGAGGTCACTATCTACAGGTTAATGACTGCTGGTACAATTGAAGAAAAAATTTACCACCGACAAATCTTCAAGCAGTTCTTAACGAATAAAATTCTCAGGGACCCGAAACAGCGTCAAACATTTCAGATGAAAGATCTCCATGACTTGTTCTCTCTTGGAGAAGCAGATGCTGGCAATACGGAGACTGGCGAGCTGTTTAAGGGCACGGAGGTCAAATTTGACAAAGACCCAGCCGCTGCAACTCCTGCTAGTATCGTCTCTGAACCAGCTCAAGGAGATTCCGACTCGGATCTTCGCAACATCGCAGGAGTTGCAGAACTGGAGCAATTCCGTGCTTCCTCGGAAGAGAAAGAAACTACTGAAGAGTCACGATTAATGGAAGGCATTTTTGCCCGCTCCGGAGTTCACAGTGCTCTCGAGCACGACCAGATTATCAACGGAAAGAGAAAGTTAGCAGCTGATCGCGGCATGGTTGAACGCGAGGCCAAGAAAATAGCTGCCGAGGCTGCCGCCGAACTGCGCAAAGCTGGCGAAGCGGCACGAAACTTGACACCTGGAACGGTGACTTGGACTGGCGAGTATGGCTCTGCTGGCAGACCAATCAACGTTCGACGCGGCGCAGGACCAAGTTCGTCGGCCATCTTGTCCGGCTTGTCGAACAGGCAAGGCATTGACCAAGGTGGAAGCGCAAGCAACTCGCGCTCTGCTACTCCTGGCACGGTCGTCCAACCGCGAGCTCCAGATTTCATGAGGATGATTCAGGGATTCCTTAAAAGACAAGGTGGGTCTGCACCGAGTCGAGCAATCATCAACCACTTTAATCGATATTGCGTGAATGATCGGGAAACAGCTCGTTTCCAGGCTATGTTGAAGGAGATTGCGACTCTGCAGCCAGGTGGGAATAGTCGTACTCCGGCGAAGTGGGTTTTGAAGGATGAGTTTAAGTGATTTTATACCCTTTTGCATTATGAGGAAAGTTTTGCGAAGACGTTTGCAGGCGTTTTGGTAGAGGGGAAAAAAGATCATATAAGTGATCTGGCTGCAATATATATTATCTGCTCAGGGGAGCTGTTACTGCAATGCATTTTGCTGGCGTTTATGAATATGTCGACGTGGAGGGGGTGCGCTTAGGAAGCATATAACTTACATGTCTACCATGATAGAAATCAAACAGAATATGAAGAACAAGATATCATCTAAGTCAAACCTACATATGAAATCGTGAAGATCGAATCGAATCGAAATCCAATCCATTCCGATTTGACAACCCATATCACATCCTGAATCCTTCCCCAAAGAATCTGTAGACCAGGGAACAACAATCTCCAAGGTAACATGCACAAGCAACCACAACGTCATCCCCTGCCACAATCCTTCCACAACCAACTCTGTACTTGCCCTCCTTACCCCAGAGAAATCTAATCTCATCGTACACCAAAACCGGCATTTCGCTCACCGTCACCACAACGGTAAACCACCGACACCAGCACACGTCCCACGTTGCCCCAACCAAGCTTCCTCACCGTTGTCCTCGTCCCACAGCAAACGTAGCACGGTACCTTCCTGACAGCACGACTCCTGTACTTCGTACATGGTATGATTTCTGTTTTGCCATGACATGACACTTGCAACTTGTTCCTACCCCGCATTGCAGCGCAGGGAGCTAACCGGTTGCGTAATTGTGTTCCTGTGTGCGTCTCGTATTCTGCGGCTTAGGTTGTCATATTAGATGTGGGAATATGCATAATATAGTAAGTACAGTTTAGACGGGTTATACTTAGTACAGTTTGAGCGGATGCGGAGCCGGAAGAAGAGTAAGTAGCACGGGTACAGATGGAGACGTCGATCTTTTCTTGGCAGAGTGTAGGATGCGGGGGTGGAGATGACATGGGGAGGGGTGAGGATTGAAGAAGGTATGTATCGGGCCGTTGGGAGGTCTCAGAAATATGTCATGGGGAGTGGAGTGTGTTACTCTGAGCTCGTATTGAGGAGTTGCTTGAGGTGAGAGGTTCGTAGAATTGGGGAATTATGTGGAGTGGTGGGTATAGTATTGTGTTGTATGGCTCGCTAGGATAGGAGAGGTGCGGGGAGGGAAGGAAGTGATCGTGAGAAGTGGTGTTAGACGAACAAATGGATACTTGCACGATCACTCGATACGAAGATGGTCTGATGACGATTGCTTGATCTGAGGGGTTAGAAAACTCCAATGAGCGGTATAAAAGAACGATATACCTCTCCTCCTTCAAGCTGTCTCTCTATCTTTCCCTCCTTCATCACCAGCAAACAAGTCTGTTCTGACCATCTCATAACCATCTCAGCAACAACCACTCAACCAAAATGCTCACCACACCTATCCTCCTCATCAGCGCCCTCGCGGCTTCCGTCTTCGCTGCACCAACCGAAAAGCGCGCCGCCGCCGTAATCCCCGGCGTTGAATGGAAAGTCACAAACTTTACCCGTGGTACGTGCTGCCCCTTGGCCCCGCTTGGTTTGGTTTGAATGCCAGAGCCATGAACGATATGAATGTGTTGTGCTGACATTTCTACTTCTAAGCTTGCACGACAACCGCCTGCCCATACAATTTCCTTATTAATGTTATTGCTTCGGGCACTACTACGACTAGTGAGTTGATTCTCTTCTGGCGGGTCGTCTTGCTTTTCAACTACACTTGATACCTCCCTTTTTTCTTCCTCCTCTAAACCCATCAGACCCCCTTCTAT
>LLKJ01001426.1:0-11531 GCA_002242865.1 Clarireedia sp. CPB17 | reverse complement strand
ACCTATGGTCGTGTGGGGGAGGAGGAGGGATAGTTGGTGGGGGCGCGTGGTGGCGGATGAGTGGGAGGTGGTGTGGAAGGCGTTGGAGGAGTGGTTGGGTGAGGGGAATTTTGATGCGGAGGGTAAGCAGAGGAGGAAGGTGGAGGAGATTAGGAGGGAGGTGGAGGGGTTGGAGAGGGAAAAGGAGAAAGGGATTGGCTCTTGAGCGGAGTATGCGTCCTGAAATGAATGTCGAGACAGGAAGGGCTATGACAGGGGTACAATCGCTACTCTGACTGCTAAGGCTGCTTCAGATTATAGAGGAAATTAAAATTTATTCACGTTTAGTTCAAGACGAGTTCATTTCGAAGTCTCGGCCATTTCGCAATAAGATGTAGTGTATGGAACGTGTATGTGTATGTAACGGGTTCAGTCGTTCATGAGTGCGCATACGTTAGTCCACAGATGCGACATCTCAACGGATTCTATTTCTAAATCGCCCGTCTTCATTTACACATTCTCCGGGAGCGGAGATAGTTTCTCATGCCATGTACTTCCATTGACATATAAATATGCGCCACACGCAGTACATCCGTTCCTGACCACTCTATCTTCGAGCTATATGCCAGTAGTACGAACGCGCTGCCCATTCGCCTTCCTATGTTGTCATTGCTCTATTATATGCATATCGTTTCTCGTCATCCCCGTATCGTACAACTCGTCATGATGGTATCGTTCGGCTAGCTTATACCAGGTTCTTGATGCTGTTGATCGCGAAGGGAGCTAACAAATAATCAGTACAGGGAGTTCGCATACGAGCAGAAGATCAGCATACAGAGGTAGAGCAGGATAGCGCCCATGATGACTTTTTGCACCGTCTGACTGGCTTCGGCTTCTTGGGCCTTAAGCTCAGCTGCGGATAATTGTGGTGGTGCTGAAGAGATAATATTAGCTAATGCCGCAGAGATCCTTCATACAGACAGAATACTCACGTCCTCCGAACATGTTTGCGTTGCGCTGTAGGTGGTGGTTATGCTGTAGTATCTGGATGAAGTTCCCACGATCTGATATGATGTCGACAATAAAAATTTAAGCTCCACTTTACTGACATGTGCCTGGGCCGATTTTAAAGTTTTGTGTGGCTTGATGCACTAGACCCAATTGGAAATAGTGGTGGCTTATCGTAGCATGCCAGACCGTTTGCCTAGCCACTTCTAGCCGCTTGCACAGTTGATTGTGACTTGGCATCGACTTTTTTCTTTAGAGTTTTGTCTGGCATGAATCATTTATTATCCTATTGTTGTCGTATCACGAATATTTTCTTCTTTTCAAGTCAATCTGGTTCTTCACATTCACCTATCTCTGCCCGCTGATAACCCTCGTCTTATCTCTTCCGAACTCGCAATGTGGGGTGAATGAAGATTATTGGTTGGTTGAAGCTATCCCTAATCTTTCCGGACCCCTCATCGGAGCTCAAGCCCCTCTCCTTGCAGATATACCCCTTAGGGACCTTCACCGACATCTTTTCGTTCTTTTTTCCTGAAGCCGTATTCAAGAGTTTGAGTTTTACAAGTCGTCGCAGACTTCAGAAGCTCATTCTTAGGAAAATGGTCGCCTCAAGTCTTGCGCTTCGAGCGAGATTTGCTCGAGTGGCAATTCAGTCGAGAAGCACAACAATCCAAAGGTCAAACTGCACAAGGCCGTGGGTTTGTGGTTCATACACACGACCTGTGACTTCATTCCAGTCAATTGGCAGACGAACTTTCTACAATAGCTCTGCGAGGGATGAGACGAATAGTGAACCTTCGAGTTCCATTTCGAAGGGCGGCTATGCTCCGTTGGATACCTTCGCGCGTCGACACATTGGTCCCTCGCCAGAATGCACAGAACAGATGCTCAAGGCTCTGGATCCTCCTGTAAAGAGTTTAGATGAGTTTGTTAAGCAGGTTCTGCCCAGCGATATCCTCTCTTCGAAGGATCTCCATGTCGAAACGACTACCGAAGAGGGCCAAGAGGGCTTCACAGAATCGCAATTGCTTGCAAGACTGAAGTCAATTGCCTCCAAGAACAAGATTATGCGAAGTTACATCGGCTGTGGATATGCTGGCACACGAGTACCTGAGGTCATTAAGAGAAACGTGCTGGAGGGCCCTGGTTGGTACACAAGTTACACACCATACCAACCTGAGATCAGTCAAGGAAGGTTGGAGTCTTTATTGAACTACCAGACCCTCGTCTCTGACTTGACGGCGCTTCCGATCTCCAATGCGTCTCTCCTCGACGAATCTACTGCAGCTGCCGAAGCTATGACCTTGTCCATGAATGCCCTTCCACTCGCTAGGCAAAAGGGCAAGAACAAGACATTCTTCGTTAGCCATTTGGTTCATCCGCAGACCATCGCGGTTCTACAAAGTCGAGCCGATGGATTCGACATCAAGATTGAAGTCGGAGATGTTCTCGCAGACGGTGGAAAGCGTCTCAAGGAACTTGGTAATGATCTGATTGGAGCTTTGGTACAATATCCAGATACTGAGGGTGGTGTCGAAGACTTCCGCGGGCTTGCCGAAATTATCCACGCCCAAGGTGCAACATTCAGTGTCGCTACTGATCTCTTGGCTCTTACCGTTCTGACACCACCTGGAGAATTCGGCGCAGATATCGCTTTTGGAAATGCTCAGCGATTTGGTGTTCCTTTCGGATATGGTGGTCCCCATGCTGCTTTCTTTGCGGTTAGCGAAAAGTACAAGCGAAAGATTCCCGGACGTCTCATTGGCGTATCGAAGGACAGATTGGGCGACAAAGCTATGAGATTGGCTTTACAGACCAGAGAGCAACACATCCGAAGAGAGAAGGCTACTAGTAATGTTTGCACAGCTCAAGCATTGCTGGCTAATATGAGCGCATTCTATGCTGTCTATCATGGGCCCCAAGGACTCAAGGCTATTGCTGAAAGGGCCATCAAGGGAGCTCGAATCGTCGAGGCTGGTGTTCAGAAACTTGGATTCGAGACTGGATCCCGAGGAACTGGCTCTGATGGAAAGGTTCTTTTCGATACAGTCGTGGTAAATGTTGGCGAGGGAAAGTCCGACGAGGTGCTCGCGCATGCCATCAAAGCCTACAATATTAACTTAAGGAAGTTTGATGACAGCAGGCTTGGTGTAACCATTGATGAAACCGTTGACACTAAGGATCTTCACGACATACTATCACTTTTCAAAGACTTCTCTAAGACTGATGCGAAGGTCGAGATCAATGGACTCATTGAATCATTAGGCGGGGTAGGAATTCCAGAATCTTTGAAGAGATCGTCAGAATACCTTACCCACCCAGTCTTCAACTCTCATCATTCCGAAACAGAACTTCTTCGATACATTCATCATCTTCAGTCCAAGGATCTTTCTCTTACCCATTCCATGATTCCTCTAGGATCTTGTACCATGAAGCTCAACGCTACAACCGAGATGGCTCCCGTCACTTGGCCAGAGTTCTCATCCATTCATCCATTTGTACCAGCTGATCAAGCCACTGGTTACAAAGTCATGATCGATGAGTTGGAGGCTGATCTTGCTACTATCACTGGGTTCGATGCTGTTTCCTTGCAACCAAATTCTGGAGCTCAAGGAGAGTTCACTGGACTTCGTGTCATCCGCAAATTCCAAGAACAGCAACCTGGAAAGAAGCGCGACATCTGCCTGATTCCAGTCTCCGCTCATGGTACCAATCCTGCATCGGCTGCCATGGCAGGCATGCGAGTCGTCACAGTCAAGTGTGATATCAAGTCTGGTAATCTCGACATGGCAGACTTGAAAGCCAAGTGTGAGAAATACAGTGAGGAGCTGGGAGCCATTATGATCACATATCCAAGCACATTCGGTGTGTTCGAACCAGAGATCAAGGCTGCTTGTGATATTGTTCATCAGCACGGCGGTCAAGTCTACATGGACGGGGCCAATATGAATGCTCAAATTGGATTGTGTTCACCTGGTGAGATTGGTGCTGATGTTTGCCATCTCAATCTTCACAAGACATTCTGTATTCCGCATGGTGGCGGAGGACCAGGTGTTGGACCAATCGGTGTAAAGTCTCACCTAGCACCATTCCTTCCAGGCCATCCGTTGGTAAAGACTGGTGGTGAGAAGGGTATTGCTCCAGTCAGTGGTGCTCCATGGGGAAGTGCAAGCATTTTGCCCATCAGTTGGGCTTATGTTAAGATGATGGGCGGCAGAGGATTGACTCATGCTACCAAGATTACCCTTCTGAACGCCAACTATATCATGTCTCGCCTCAAACCGCATTACCCTATCTTGTATACCAACGCCAACTCTCGTTGTGCTCACGAGTTTATCCTGGATGTTCGAGGATTCAAGGAGACTGCTGGTATTGAGGCTATCGATGTTGCCAAGCGTCTTCAGGATTACGGATTCCACGCCCCAACCATGAGTTGGCCCGTTGCTAACACACTCATGATCGAACCTACAGAGTCTGAGAGCAAGGAGGAACTTGATCGATTTATCAATGCTTTGATCTCTATTCGAAAGGAGATTCAAGCTGTTGAGGATGGCAAAGTCCCTAAAACTGGCAATGTTCTGAAGAACGCACCACATTCTCAGAAGGATCTTCTTATTGGAGAATGGGATCGTCCATATACCCGCGAACAAGCCGCATACCCACTCCCTTGGCTCAAGGAGAAGAAGTTCTGGCCTTCAGTCACCAGACTTGACGACGGTAAGATTCCCTACAACCTCTCATAGATCAATCACTAACTTCTATCCAGCATACGGAGATCTCAACCTCTTCTGTACCTGCGGACCGGTCGAACCCGTTGACGGAGCCGAGGACGGTATCACTGGTGCTGCAGCTCCACAACCTACCTAATCATATCACCCTTTTCTTCATTAGCTGCATTTTTCTTCTATTCTCTTTCTTTGACTATGCATGGGAATGGGAATGGGAAATGGGAATTGGTAATGGGAAAGATAAAAAAAAGGAGCATTTCAACATGGAATAAATTTCAACACATTTTAGCGAGGAGTTGAGGATACAAAATCAGGAATGATATGTTTTGGTATTTATCTACCTGTATCATACTGTAAATGCACATAGACTGGCATGGCTATGACGGATTCATAGATGGATGGGTTTCTTGGGCTTCAACTGCCGGGATTGGGAGGGAGGGATAGATGGATGGATGGTGGGCATTATACACGCGCAGACGAAAGGAAGAAAGTGTTAGCAGATTTCTTGATCAAATTTCATGCTTGAGATTAATTGCGCACGTGAGAGGCAGACAGGGATTTGCTTCGTGCTGCTAGGGGAGAATCATACATATAAGCGAGAATAGACGTTGTATTATCTATAAAAACGCGAGTCGTTCGTTCACTGTGAGTTAAGATTATATGTTTGTGGTTGTGTTGTGTTTTGGTGTTATGGTTTTTGGTTAGAAGGGATGGGGAGTTAGGGATGATTGTACGTGCTTGTTTGCTTGTTTGCTTGCTTGCCTTCTTACTTGCTTGCTTGCTTGCCTGTTTGCTTGTTCGTTTGCTTTCTTGGTTTCTTGCTTGCTTGTTTGCTTTTTTCTTGCTCCGCGGTACAGTAACCGAAGTATATATTTCTAACGGAGAACAATGTCTATAATATGGTGGAACTTGATTATTCTCAGGAAATCAGGACAGGTATTGCTGAGTGGAGCTTTCGGGATGAGTTATCTCTGCGCTGCCTTCCCTCTCAGTCAAGACCAATCTCATTAATATGGAAGGAGCAAGAGGCACTACCAACTACTTTTGATATATCCCAGATCAATCTTACATCTTACCATGTTTGTATTAGTTGGCTATCTTCTTTCATCAATTTCAATGAAAATTATCGATTCATCCGAATATCGACGAAATGAGTTGACCTCATTGCACGCCCGCGTTCACCCACAAAATCGCTACAGTTCAAGCATCTACTTTTACAATTCGCATTGACTTTATAAAATTTGATTAACATCTACGATGATACTGTGGATGGTTACTTCCAACTTGCAGACATACTGTTCATGTTGGTGGAGCACAACTCACCACCGTCGATTTTCGCTTGTTTTAAGGGGGCCACATGGACTGTTCCCGATGAACATAACAAGAGCCGTACATCTGTTCGATTAAAACTACAAGAACCCTAAGCTTGTCCGATGAACATGAAGAGAGCCCTAAGCGTGCCCGACGGCCATGACCATAACCCTTAGTTTTGCTCTGGAACTTAAATAGCCAGACCTAAGAACCAGTTCATGCGTTTATCCGGATCGTTAATGAGAAAATTCTGTGTTACCGAAATCTATACCAACTTGGTGAGTACTAACAGCCTTCAGGACATGCCAACCACTGGTTCAGGTCCAGTTAGGATTTTCACAATCGTGTCTGCTGATCTCTTTTATTCTTATAGTTTCGTCCATCATCACGTACTGAAGAAATTATTCTTTTTCCCTCTACATATCATTTTACAACCCCAACCAGCAAAATTAGACAAGTTCTTTCTATTCGCATTATTGTCTTCAAATAATTTACGCATCGCATCGCACTGCATACTCAATCATTTCGATACCATCGCTCAGATACAACGTCCTACTCAATCACTTTGATACAACATCACAACGTCTAACGTAATCACTTCGATACAACATCACTCAAATACAACGTCACTTCGATACACCATCACACCAAAGAAACCCATCCAAAAACCTCAGCAATGAACAAACTCCATCAGGATATCAAGGTCATGATCCTCGCCGAGATGCCCGACATGGCCAGCCTGGACGCCCTCGTACATTCATGTCTTGATTTCCACAAATGCTACCTCGTCATGCGGAAGCGGATTCTATTCAACGTCCTCACTCGAGAGCTGACCATGCCCGTCTTCATCCAAGCTCTCGCCGTTCTCGAAGCTCAAGATATCCAAATCCCTCTCGTATCGAAAGAGATGCCATTCAACCATCCAGCTCGCTTCTTCAACGTCCACGTCTTCATGGACGAGTACGCCAGACGACAATCTGAAGGCACAGTCGAATACTCCGAAATCTCTCTCGAAACTTTACTCAAAGTAGCCAAGTTCTACAAGTCCGTCCGGGCCATAACCTCGGACTACCTTGAGACCTGCCTTGGCGAACATCCCCTAACCCTCGAGAGTGTCAATCTCAGGCCTCTATCCAATTTCGAAAGACTCCGCATCCACCGCGCAATCTACAATCTCGAGCTCTACTTCACTCTCTTCAAAACTGCCAACCCAGCCGCCAACCCCGCCGTCGAATGGCGCGGAAGCGGCCCTGAGCAACACGCCCAAGACCTCGAGCTCGTCTCCATCATCTACCGCTTCCCCGTCGCTGAAGTCGAGGAAATGAGCTGTATAGAAAAATACATGTACAACAAAAACGTATTTGTCTTCCGGGGAATTCGTCAAAACGCCCTCCTCATCAAACAGCTCCGACGACTCGAGCTCCACGTCTTCCTCCCCAAACCCATCAAAAGCGAGGCTCATGATCCTTCCAGCCGCTACTCCTTTATTCTCGTAAGCTTGGGAATCGAACTTTTCGCATCCATTCACAAGCACTCAGACCTCTCGGGCAAGCTCTCCGTTTTAGAGCCTGACCTCCTGCACACGATCAAGAAGGTCCCTCTTCAAGGTATCTTCGGCAACACACTTCGCGGCTCCATCAAACGGATCTACCCCAACAACAGCGCATACGCAGCCCGCTTCGATCACTACTGCCCGACCTACGAGATGCGCATTGATCCCAACGACGCAAACCTCACCGCGCTGCCGAACTCCTACGGCAGCTGGCGTATCATGAAATGGTTTTCGCTGCGCAGAAGCGGTTATTCCTGGCACTTTAAGTTATGGCAGTTCCGCCTGGGCTTGCTGAGTTGGGGATACGCTATCTGGGATGCGGCGCGGTTGGAGGAGATGGGGTTGGATGATATTGATTATGAGGCGATGCCGAGGACGGGGAGGGAGCGAAACGGTCGTCGGGAGAATTAGGTGTGAGGAGAAAGGGAAGAATGATATGATGTGTATATATACCCAGATTGGCGTTTTGGGAGCGGCGTCTAGAATTAGTGATTTGTTTTGGAAATTTGTTTTGGAGTTTTGGAGTCTGATGTCTGTTTCTTTTGGTATCGGGGTGGATCGTTCTTGATGAAAGTACTGTAATGTTTTTTGATAATTCCGCACTATACCCTCCAAAAAATTGCCTTGGAACTGTGTGCTTCATCAAATGATATGACCTTCGTACTTGGCACTCACTACATGCGAACCCAACGTGCTACCGCGAACAACCTCATGAACCAAGAACTATCCCCCTCCCTGAGGATAGAAATAATTTCACTATCAACTCAATAATCACAAACCGAACCACCAATTAAAACTGCCTCAACGGCGCATGTTGCGACAGAGTGCACGAGGATCCCGCAGACGCCAAACATAAGAGATACCGGGCGGAGCAGCAAACAATGTGAGCTGGAGTTTGGTCTGATAAATATAAGTTAAGAAGACGTGTCAAGCAGTGTGATTGATTATAACTGAGCTAAGCATGAAAGGGAGACTTTGCAGGTATACCTCGTCTTCTGAATTGATGATATATTTGTGAATTTTCGAACGACAGTGTGGTGAATGGGTTTTCCTGCACAGACCAGAGTCCGGCAGACACATAGCTATTGGCACAACATGAGGGCGATTCCTTTGTATATTCATTTTCATCGCAGTGAGTCAGTGACAATTCTTTGGACCATCAAGGATCTTGTTCAGATATTTCCTGTCGTTGAAAAATCCGTCACAGAATACAATAGTCTATCCCAGGATGAGATGTGTAAGGAATGTATACCCCAGTACGTATAGATCAAATCAAGTTATCATCAAGACTGACTGTTGGGTCTGGGGCGTAGGCTGTTTCTTTCTTAATTGTCATCCCGATATACCACCCAGCACTTTGCACGCTAGGATCACTTACATACCTCTACCTACGCATCCTTTACCATTCCCAGCCAACACTTCACACTATTTGCATTGATAGGCGAAGCGTGAAGATCTTCTCCGATGACCAGTCCCGTCGGGTGGGAACCTAGACGCCATCAATAAGTTGTGATCGAGGCGTAGCCGCGTAGGCGTCCTCGACACCTCTCTGTATGTTTGGCGAATACGACAAGTAACCAACAAGTGCACATGTTGGCCAGTATTTAAGCGGTGAAATTACAGTTCACGAATGCGCGGCACAGGTGTTAAACTGGAATAAATGAAACAAGCAATCTGGCCTCGCTGGAATATTGCTACAGTACCTTTGTGATTTATATTAACTAGCACAGGTCCCTCACATCTTCTTCAATTCTTCTTGAGACCAAGCAATTTTTCATTTCGCCATCCGAGAGATCTACCCTTAATCTGGAGCTGAATGATCAGAGATTCCATTAGGATGTACAGCCATTTCTCGCGGGTTTTCATGCTCATTTTTGCTACCTTTGTGCCCATTGTTGTATCAGCGTCGACCTCATCAAGTAAAGATTTGGGTAAGTGCCATTCCATCGATACAGAGCAATTATTCGAGAACAAATTGCTAATTCCATCTTAGCCATTGGCATCAGCCTCGGAATAGACTACATGTCAGTTATTCAACATCATCCAATAGCTATTATTGACCGCTGATCTTTCATTAAGAACATCTGCATACATCATAGAAAGTGATGATTTCGTAACTGTGGCTAGAGTCGAGTCCCCACAAGAATGGAAGAACCTTTCCTATTCACTTCTAAAGATTGGCGGCCACGAGAGGTATGTGATGAACAAATCTTTCGGCACTGTCTGCTATCTGCTAACTTAGCGATAGGGGAAACCGGGGACATAATGATTCCCAGGTGAATGAACTACTAACCAAAATGTTCTCCTCCATCAAGGAAGCAACCGAGACCAAATTTAATCGACAGGTTGAAATACTTGGTATAACCTATCCCCGGTGCCTTTACAGCGAGGGATATATCAGTAACCTTGTAGACGTTGCAAGAGAGACCCTTCCCAGTATCGATGAAATCACGCAATTCTGGTGGTATCTTCATAGTATTCGACAAGCATACAAACTCAACACCGCGGAAGCATTTGGATATCCAGCGGGGGCGAACATTAATCAGGAAATTATTCTACTACTGATATTGACTATCAAAATAGTTTACTTGACGTGTCGATTACTGAGATAGTACCCGGTATCACTGCTGTGGACAGTTCTTTTCGAGTTGCTGATTTTGGTAACGGGAAACAAGCTGCCTCTGTAAGAACATCTTTCTTCTCTACCGTCAAAGATATAATGGTTTCCATCAAGTCCTTCTTAAATTCTTCACTCCAGGCAGTCTCTTGTCTCAGAGATTCTCAGTCTCTCAAGAACCAGCAAGCTAACCCATCATCCTAGCCAGCCCAACTCGAGAACTTCAAGCTCCGTCTACGACAGCTCGTTGATGCACAACTTGCCCCACCTACCAGATCCAGCGAGGTACCCGTTCAACTCAAAGACTTCAAATACATTATTTTCAGTGGCAGCGCACCCCAATCCGAACTCCAAAAGCTCCGCGAATCAATTATCGAATCTGTCCCAGAACTTTCTGATCGCTTTATCAAGGATAGCATCGATCCTGGATGGGTGGGTGCGGTGGGAGCAGCGAGGAAAGCCAAGCAATATCGATTGGAAGGGCCGTACACTTGGGACGAGGCATACTATGATTATAATTCAAGTGACACAGCAAAGCATAATGAATTATAAAGTGGTTTGAAGATGTGTTTGAGAGATACGCAGAGAATATGTTTAAAGCAATAAATGAGAACGGGGGATTTCTCCAATCAGCCTCTACAATACACCCAACCAGTCATTTTAATAACAAACAATGGATTTTAAGAAAGGGCGGCCCTACACTATGGAGGCTGACTTGGTTTGGGAAAGATAAAATGTTCTAGAATTAGTTTCGCTCAGAATGTGTTGAAAATGAATTACACGCGTCATTCCCTGAGGCCACTTGAGTCTCTCCATAATCAGTGCCGGCGACTTGGGACTGAAGTACGATACGCTTCCCTTTAACATTGCAATTGCCCTTTGCTGTTCACTGAAGAGGGTATGTTTTTGCACGATACTGTCGTGTGGCCTGGATATGTATAGCCTAAAACTTACTACGTATCACTGGTGGCGACATACCCCACAAAATGCAGAGTACATCACAACGAACCCCAACCTCTTCCTCTATTCAACCCATCTATATCCCTCATCCTCCCTATACCACCGATCAACAGGATTGACAAGCCTTCATTCCTCTCACCATGGCCTCCTCAATCAATTTCCCCCCCACAATCAAAGTGTCCCTCCCCCTCCTCGCCAAAATGATCGACCATTCACTCCTCCACCCCACCATGACCGACGCCGAAGTCGCCCACGGCCTCTCCATCGCCGCAAAATACAAAGTCGCCACCGCATGCGTGAAAGCGTATTCTATCCCACAAGCCGGCCCTGCGCCAAAAGACACCGGCGTCGACGTCTGTCCCGTGATCGGTTTCCC
>LLKJ01001423.1:0-13721 GCA_002242865.1 Clarireedia sp. CPB17 | reverse complement strand
ACAGAGTGAGACTCCATCTAAAAATTAAAATAAAATCAAATAAATTTTGTATGACTGTTTTAGTCTATTCAGGCTGCTTTAACAAAATACCATAAACTGGGTGGCTCAAACAACAGAGAAATATATTTCTCACAGGAGAGAGAAAGGGATAGGTAGAGAGAGAGGTAGAGAGGAAGAGAAGTAAAAATCAAGTGCTCGAGGAGAAGTACGATCTGCGAGTTAAGTTGAGTTGAGTTGAGTTCCACGATGTAGTTCCTTAAATCAATCTAGACCCTTCGGAAGACATGAATGAATATGGAAACTAGTCTCTATAGACATGCTTGCCCGTTTATATCCGAAGCGCTTCACTTGAATCGCAAGATACATCTCGGAATCTCGGAATCTACTCTAAGCTGCGGTGCTTGCTCGGATTAAGGTGAGGCCTATGAGGGAGAACATATCTGCCCGTTTGTCTACGTCATGGACGGTTAGCTAGACCCTCGAGCTTGCATGTCTCGGTTTCTGGGTTGTATGTGTAGGGGGAGGAAGCTGGTAGCTCGTATGTTTATTTCCTTTGCTGAAAAGCAGAGGTCGAGACTGAAAAGGCCATTACCCGTGCAAGCATAGGCGGATAAAAGGGACACGCAGGGAAAGTGTCTTGCTATTCGTGAGATAGCCGAGGATGAATGTATGCATGCAATACACAGCGTCGCAGATGCCTACGAATACTTTGCAGAGCTGCTTTTACCATTTAATATTTTCCATAACTACGCTGCCTCTTTTACTTATCTTGCACTGAGATATTAATCGGGTATCAAGTAGATGCGGAAGAGCTTCGCTGTAGGAATTTTCTCATCGGCGATAACTCGTTCTTATCTTGGAGGACGGGAAGGAAAGGTGACATCGAACCAGAGGTCTAGAAGCTACCCGCTCGTACATGCAATTATCACTTGATTTTAAGTCAAAGGTACCATCGTCTCTTCTTAAATCCGAAACCCACACGTCATAAGAGCCTTACCATTTAGTTGTTTCGTCATTCTCAGGAACGATCGAGGACCCTAAGCGTTACATTCCCGTCGTCCAGAACGTGCCATCGAACGCTGCATCTCCATCCCGTCCAAACGACTAGCAAAAATAGCCGCCAATCTCACCGAACAGTCCTGTACCTCAACCTTCTCCGAACCCCACAACTCCACTGGGTGATCCATGCATCCCACCCGCATGAAGAGTCCAGAACTCCAGAGCTCAATCTTCTACGATGAAAGAGACGCATATGCGGCATGACGTCGGGGAAAGGAGCAAACGCCAATCATTAACTCCGATTGCACATGCGGCTCTCCGATCGCAAAGACACGAGAGAAGAAAAGATCGACGTGGAATGCTTCCAACATATTTATACTGTGGGAGAGTCACCCCGACCAAGACGGGAAGAATGAATCTGGAGTGTGGACTCCGCAACTCCGGTGCGTCGATGCAAGGGTTTTGCGCCAAAAGTGGAGATGGCATCTTGCGCGTTGGTAAGGGATAAATCGGAACGAACGGTATATTTTCCTGCTTGGAAGATATTTCCCAAAAGGGTTCATCTCGAAAGTTCAGTGCTGCTGCCCCGCATTGTACAGTCCTGCCCCTCACTTGCAGGTGGGCAGGCTGCGCTAGTCAGGAGCAGTTTGGGAAATATCCGTTCGTCTGGACATCATATGACATGACTGAGCGGAAGCGTTATTTTCCGGGGCATGAGGTTCGATTAAGAACTCTATGGGAGTTGATTCTTACCGGAACTCGGAAACCTTGTGAACCTTCTTTGGATGATTGCCGTGAAGACATCGAAATACCGCCAGCCCAATCACGTGAGATGCCCATTGAAGGCAACATAGACTGGGTATGCTGTGAAGAATCCAGAGTGCTCACACTTGTGACAGTATGCGCGAGGTCGCCATTGCGAATTTTGTAGAACTGATCGACAAAACTCTACCTTTCTTCCTTGAAGAAATGAGTGTCGATGTTGTAGCTCGGAGGTTTCCTCATCCGTTTGACCTCCGTCCAAGCCCACCTGATATTGATTTCATTATCCACCTGACTCCAGACAATCCTCCCATGACCATGGATACTCCCCAGTCATAAACTGTAGGAAATTGCAAAAAGCAACGCCAAAAAGTATCCGCTCCATCGGGATACTCGCAGCGAGCACCTGATGTCCTCCCAGCAAGCAAGAAAGTCAAAACCCAAAAGCAAAAAGCCTAAACGGCGATCATTGACATACTTAATATCCCAAAAGCACGGAACCCCCTGGACGACCTCTAATCTAAAAATGGATCCAGGTACGGACACACGAGCACTTGATCCTTCACCTGCGGGAAAGGTACCAGCCTCTCTTCATTCAATAAATGGAATTGGCAGGCAGGCAGTCATAGCGTAATAGAACAGAGTATTGGGATGGAAAATCCCACCAGCACAGCGTAGCATAGCACGACCTAAATGTACGTATCGAATACGATACGATACGTTACGCACGCGCTTGGCACCCGAAAAGGACATCTCGCTTGGATTAGTCCAGGTACGGTGTGCCCAGGGGGAGGTTCGTTCGACAATCTGACGTTGGACTTGATATGATTTTCATAAGGCTATGTATGTAGCGTTGCGCAGGGTTAGAGTGGGGGGTACTGGTAGGTAGAAGATGAACTCAGCCTCCCTCGTTTGGGCACGGCGACGCGTTGGCCTGTTCTTTGGGTAGGTGGTTCGACCTGGGGTAAGAGGATCCATTTTCACGAGGTGAAAGGCTAATACTGTAGTCCTGGAAGGGAAGAAGAGCAAATATGGGTAGCGAAGTCGTACACGGCGACGAGGTATCATGTCAGACGAACTGCTATGCTGGCTAGGTAGCTATACATTATTGAATGGATGGAACATGGGCAGGATGAACATCCCATCAATGACTGACTGACTGCATGCATGCAACATATCAAAATCCGATTTCAAATTAGGCATACTCCCAATGCGGATAAGAGATCGCAGAAGATGACAAAGGTCGACGAATTATTCATCACCAGCTCGCAAATGCACCAATGAAAATATTCCACAATCCAGCACCGCATGAACCATATCTCCGGTCGCAAACCCCGCTGACAAAACCAACCCACGTAAGTCCCAGACTTATGGATGGCTGATGGCTTTATTTGAGTTTCAAAGAAGACGAGAACAAACCACAATGCGGAAACGAATGCGCACCACTGGTGATGCCCAATCACAAAGCCTCAGTCGTAGGGAATTAAGGTTACGCGACAACGGAGCTTAGCAAGCACCGGATGGAGAAAGGAAATGTTAGGAAGCGCAGGAAGGATTCATCGAGTGACAAATCAATTTGATTACCTCTTTGATATGCGCAGAATGTTGGAAGAACTCCGAGTTACCGACGACGTCCTCCCTCCCTGCCCAATATCAAAGCACAACAGAGAATCGGCCGAATTTGCGGATCTTTGTGTAGAAATTTTCACCTTTTTCACATTTTGCTCGGGCATTTCACAAAACTATGACTGTACGGCGTCTAGAGATGATGATCTGAACAAGTTAGAATCGGGCCTGTGAAAAAAAACCAGATCCATACTGGCCCGAGTAGTGGGAAGAAATTTGCAAAAAAATTAAAGATTGAAATAAAGTTATGGAGCAAGTTATGGAGCAAGCAGGGCGCAGGGCAGGAAGCCAAAGAGTGATGATGATGATGATGATGATGATGATGATGAGGAGGACATGGGCGAGGCTGGAGACGACAATCTTGAAAAGGGCAGCTCAATACGACTTGCTGAGAACGAGTAGACAAATTATGAGGTCATCACTACTTTCAAACACACGTTGCCGCTTCTTGAAGCCCAAATAAACACCATGGAGAGTCTACAGGATGCAAGTGATAGTCAGGTTTATGAGGATGCTTATGTGTTTTGAAACTACTGATAGATTGGCTGTCTGGTTGATTTACTAGCTAGAGAGGTTGATGAATGGAAAGGATAAGACAAGACTCGAGAGAGGAAGGTTACTGTCTATCACATTTGATTTCTAATTACTTTGTTCTCTCTCTTTCTTTCCATTTCTACTTTATGACAGAATAAGACAAACAACATGGATTTCAAGAAAAAGCAAACATCAATCCCAGTCATGTGTGACGCACCCTTTGAATGCATTGTCCTGAGCTTTGATTGATATACAAGTGAATTGTTTTCCCAAGCAGACTATTGATATCTATCTTCCCAACAAATTCGTATCTATTCACTCCTCGACCTTGAAAAACTAGATCGTAGCTTATCCCTCAACTTTCCTACTTCAAACCCAAACATCCTCTTCTTTCCCACTCACCTCACTTCACACAACCACCAAACAAATCCAAATCCAAACCAACAACAAACAAACCAAACCAACTACCACAAAACCAAACAATCAAAATCGCCAACCATGCCTCCCGCAGCCACCAACGGAGACGACGACCTCATGATCGCCGCTCTCAGCCAGCTCGCCACCAACAAACTCGACATGAAGCAATTCGCCCGTGACCTCTATGGCGAAGAGGAGCCTGCGCGCGGCAAGATCGAGTCGGCCAGATTGCGTTGGAAGGCCTTTGTCAAGCGGGTGGAGGAGAAGACTGGAAAGGTCATTACGGTTGCTGCTACGCCGAAGAAGGAGGGTGCGGGTGCAGTGAAGGCTAGTGGTGGAGGAAAGGGCAGGAAGAGGAAGGTTGAGGTTGAGGATGAGGGCATGGGAGGAGGAGAAGATGATGGTATGGGAGGAGACAATGAGGTTCTTACTCCAACTCCGTCCCCGAAGAAGAAGAAACAGCGAACTCCGGCGAAAGCAAAAGTCAAGGAGGAAGTCAAGGAGGAAGTTCCGGCGGAGTATGATTTTGCTGGGGATGCGTTCGCGGGTGGTATTGATGTTGATGTTCACGAGGAGCATGGTCAAGGACATGGTTATGATTTTGATGTTTATGCTTAGTTTTCTGCTACCAGTCCTGCTACTCAAGCCTGGCTAGAGATGCGGGTGTGCATGTGGATGCAAACGCGCATGCGGGTGGCTGCAGATCTGTAACTTTTTCATATGCATGCGTTAGGAAAGCAGAAGTGGCGGGATGGGATATGATAGGATATGCATGCAGGTTTAGCAAAATCTAGACAAGGCTGAAGATGCAATGAAAAACTGGTTGTCATCGGCTTCTTTCGGGACAGGAATGATTGTGAAAACAAAGTGAATTTAGTTTGGTTTGCAGTAATTTGATGATTTCCCCTCAGCTTTCCACCTTTCAGCTTTTCGCTTCTTCCCTGATTTTCTACTTCTTCCTCAGCTTTTTACTTCCTCTTACAAACAACAATTCCAAACAGACAGTACTTACAAACCAGATCGACAACTTTGCTTCTTCTGTTCGTTGCAACTTGGATTCTTGCTGCTCAGCTGCTGGCTTTGAATTTCAAGCTCTTGATTTATCAACAAGATCAACCAATTTCTCAGCTTTTCACATCATCTTACAAATAACAATTTCAAAGCAACAGGAATAAAAAACCAGATCGACAACTTTGCTTCTTCGGTTTATTGCAACTTGGATTCTTGCTACTCAGCTGCTGCCTTCGTGTCTCAGGCTCTTGATTTATTCCAGGAATCAACAAACCGAATAACTTGCTACCTACCACCTGCTGCTTTCTACTTCCTACTTTCTGCCATCAATTCGCACTTCCAGCCACAACTTCACAATCTACTACCTCTCAACAACCAAACAAACAAACAACCACCCACATACCCACCCAACAATCAATCAAAATGCCCTTCACCTTCAACCCCAACGACGTCGAACTCGTCCTCGGCGCCATCAAGCAGCTTGCGGACGCGAAAATCAACGCGCGCGCTCTGGCTGAGTATCTGTACAAGAAGCGCAGTCCGGAGGAGGTCACCAAGTCGAATGTTGATAGCGCACGGAGTCGCTGGAACAACTTTTTGGCGAGATTGGAGAAGGCGGAGAAGGAGGGTACTGGCGAAGAGGGTGAGAAGGAGGGTGAGAAGGGCAAGGCTAAACCGAATACGCCAAAGAAGAGAAAGAAGGGCGGTGAGGGGGATGGGGATGATCTTGCTGGTGGGGATGTGGATGGGAAGGAGAGTCAACCGACTACGCCGAAGAAGAGGAAGAGAGGTGGTGCAGGTGCTGGGGATGATCTTGCTGGTGCAGGGGAAGTCACGGGTTCGGGTAAGAAGGTTAAGAAGGCAGGTGGTAGGGGACGGAAGGCTGCTGTTAAGGAGGAAGTCTTGGATGCAGCTGAGGAGGCAGATGTTGAGGAGGCGACTGAAGCTTGGGATGCTTGAGGTTTCATGCCTGCTTGCTGACGACTGGTCGTTGACGGACTGGATATCTGGATGTGGATATGGAAGAAATTGACCGAAATGGGACTGGACAGAGAGAACAGAATAGTAGAAAGTCGATATCGATTTGATATTTGTGGATGGCAGATTTGATACGAGGATAGAGAAGTTCATGCAAGTAGGGAATCAGTTGATTCGATATCAAACAATGAAATGCAGTTTCAATCACTTTGGTGTGTGATAGGTGATGCGGTGGCTGATTTTGAGGCATGATACTTCCAAGGATATGCTCCTCGAATACAGTTGGCGCACCCATAGGTGACTAACGCGTACCCATTAGGTGGGTTGAAGACAATAATAACCACCAATCAGCCGTGTGCAGAAAATGAGGCCATTCGGAAGTAGTTCGATTCCGATAGATCTCATGCTCCGATGAGACGTACGTGACTACAAGCTATTCTCATTCGCATCTTACTACCGCCGTTTTCAGAATATAAATTCGGATTTGCTCTGTATCATAATTCCTCTGACATACACAAACACATCCATTCTCACCAAGATCTCAGGATCTCGCGCTATGCTATACCTGGTTCTTGCCTATTCCAGCGCTGCTTGAGTTGAAGTTGCTCCATAGGACACACACAACTTTTTTATATCTTACCCCAACTGGAAAATCGGCTCAATTGAAGATCTACTAGTCATTCTCAGACTCAGGCGTTACTATATACCTGATTACAAGGTAAGCGTAACGAGAACCTGTCTGCTTGGTATCACTTTCTCGAATTAGCGGTCCCGATTACAGAATCATATACAGCTTCAAAAAACTATGCGCTTCAAAGCCCGCTTCATGGAGTTCCAAACTCACAGCATATCCGTTACAGAGGCAAAAGGAAGTAATTGGGCAGTTGCAGGTCGTTGACCCGGAGAAGCGGGGAAATATCGTACTGTAGTAAAGAAAAGCGGGGTGGAAGGACCGAGTAGGAATGTGGGGAGGATAGCTCTTATAAAGTAGCAACAATGGAATGAAAAGTAATGATAGTAACTAGTTGGTTGTAATTCCCCTCTTCTCTATCTCTGTTCCTTTTCGGGTTCATACCTCTTCCTATTTATTCCCGCTCCATTCTTATTTGTGAAGAATGTGGCAGCTAGGCTGCGAACCTACCCACCGGGTTGGGGCACCTGTAGGTGGGTTATGATGACCAATGGGTGGGTTGAGGAGGAGATTTACTACCTATTGGCTGTTACGGGCCCTCTTATGGCATATGTCACCTTTGCTTGGGTAGGTAATTGTGGGTGGGTTGAGGGAGTGTAATTACCCATTTCGCAGCCTACTAGCAGCATCCCGGGATCTATCGATTGTTGTGAAGGTACCACCGAATGCAATGGAGCTATGAAAACCTCCAGAGCCACAACATTTAGGCCGTGAATAGCTTTCCACCTTCTCAACCCACCCAACAACCCACAAAGGGGTGCACATGAAAGAACATGGTTCAGCATGATCAATGGATAGTTAATATCACAAAGGGGCACCCAAACAAGAGTGACCTTTAGTAATAATCATGAACACCATTCTCGGAGCGTTATATAAACCCCGTGTTTTCATCACTTACCGCGACGTCATCCATATATTCAGTGACCGTGTCAGGTTAGGCAAAAGAGAACTTGTTCCAACTATTGCTTCGTACAACATATAAGTGCCTGCAGCACTCCTGAAAAACAGGCTCTAACACCAAGAACAAACAACTCCCATCATGTCTTCATCCAGCTTAATCCAACCTTAAATGCACTATAACATTCCATTCACACCTGAGCAGCACAGCATTGCCGACTTCAAAAGCAAATATATTATCAACATGTATCATAAAAGAAAGATATTTGTTGATATTAAATTTTTTGAGTCTCTGACTCGCACCCATCAGGGACTTATTCGTTGTCTTTCGGTGATGATCGACTATTTGAAGGAAGTGACCGATACTATCAATCCGGATTGTTATGTCCAGTAGTGTGAGAGATTGCTTTGTAACTTGGAGAGAATTTTGGGGTATTGCAAGGGGTATATTAGCAGGGATTGATGCGAGAAGGTTTGCTTAAAGTTTCATTTACTTCTCGAGGCTTGGGAAAGTCAGAGGTAGATCTATATGAAATTGGCGCGGATGTTTCTCTTTGCTAGTTCCTAATCTCAAAATCTTAATCTCTGGGACTAGAAAGTACAATATATAATACACAAACCATACATTAACAAATTCTGCTTCTTTCGTGATAAATATAAAAACTACAATAACAAATCAATTTGAGAAGATGATTGGATGAGTTAAATCTGCCAGGATGTTGTGCAGTTCAGGGGGAAACGAGCCTGGAGAGGGGAAACTGTAGATATCCCCCGTGCTTAGAGTTTCCTGTTCCGAGAAGTAAGTGAAGGTAGAGATGAATTGTTCCTTGTTCTTGAGAGAGCATGTTGGTAACACTTCACGATCGTGGTATCGATCAGGATCTTTGTAATGTAAGCTGATTACTACTACCCAAGTAGGTAAGAAGAGCTATTTCTATAGACCTCTCTCGTTTGGAACTGCGTCGTGGAGCGTAATATAGAATCGCTACTGTAATAGTTTATATTTTCCCTACAGGCTATCATATAACTGAGAACTCCTTTGTAATTCTATTTGATAGTGTTCCAGCACACATGGATTCTGAACGACGAAAAACAATGAAATGCTTTACATTCCAAGAGAAAGAATTTATGAACAACAACTACTAACAGACTATATATCTATCATTCATATCCCTCCAAGGACCTCATCACCTCATCACCTCGTCACCTCATCACCTCGTCACCTCATCCCCATCACAATCTTACAAAATGACAAGATTCAACCCCCAAAACGAAGAACACAGGCGCCGACATATGACTGGAAACTCTCCATCCGCAAGTGTTCCTCGTGGAGAGTCGCAAGCACAGCCAACTACGGAATTGCCCATTTGCCCCCGGATCATCAATGTGTCGCCCAGGAGACGAACAGCGCCCGAAAGAAGAGCCTTGGAGACTACGGATGATTTGATTTCTTTCGATCATGATCAAGAGGCAACGGCACCCTACTCTCCAGCCCTTTCCTTTGCTCGTCTAAGAGACATGACCTCGTGGCCTGTAGACCCACGAGGTCGTGTAGCTACGCGGACACGATTCATCCCCCCACCCCTGCGTATACGACCCAGGAGTCCTGAATATACCGCAGAAAGAAGTATTACCGATGAATTTCTGGAGCGTTTCAGAGAGACCACACGGGCAGACGGCTTTCATCAAAGTGAGGAGACACGGGATTATCCATCACTCTCGGCTTCTAGCCAAAGAGAAATGATATCATATGATCCACAGCTTATGGCTTCTGGATGGAGAGATCCAACCCCGATCGGTGAGCCATTATCATTGCCTTCATGGCCAGCTGAGCCGATGCAATATCACAGAAATATCGATGAGTACTCCATGATTCCCGAAAGTCCCACTATGCCGGAGGCTTCGGATTCAACGACGACCGAAGACATGATACTTGCAGATCTGGTCAAGGATATAAGGACAGTGAGAGGCGACACCGCCAGCCTCTTCATGGTTTTCAAGAGGGCTGTAGACGATGGACGCATTTCGGGCGATGCTTCCATCTTGGAGGATATATTTGACTGGCAAGATTTGATTAGGCGAGGCCTCAAAGACGCGCTGGAAAGCGTCAATGAGAAGCGTGATACGCTTTTTGGTACTAACTCTCATGTTTGAGTTCCTAAAATCCACAGCTTTCTTGTTGCTCAGACTTTCTCTTTCTCTATTTGGTTTTGGGTTCCCGCTTCCCCCTTTTCCCTGCACCAAAAACTACTGCTGCATCTGTGTAGAAGATAAAAAATAAAAATAAAATGCGTTGCTATTTATTAACCTCAATACCGTACACTGAAATCCAAATCATAAAATAATAATCATAGTGATACAGATACATTTAGTATTCATCTTTGGACACTTTCCTAGTAGTGAAGATAAAAGATTGCCAGGATAGGTGATGAGATGAAACGAAGAAGAAAACTTGTAATATTCATAGTATATTTACCTCATCTCGTAAGAAAGCTCGAGGTCAAGCAAGAAACAATAGAATTCTACGAAGACTACATCGAAATTGCAAAACAATTGTAGTATTGTAGAACAGTCTGACTGGCTGAACAGTCGGTGAACAACATTGAATGGCGAATCATAAATACTCCTGTAAGTTCACTTTAGATGATATAAGGATGCACTCCACCATCTCTTTCACAACAACCCCAAAACACGAGGCCTTTATTCCAGCAGCAAAGAAGATACCATCAGCAACAACCCCACCATCAGTGAATATGGCGTCTCAAAAGCTTAAATTTACTCCCTCCGAGACCGAGCAAGCCATTGCCCGTGCAATCGTCGAGGAAAAATTAGGACAAGTGCCCTTCTGGAAAGGTCTATTTGCGGATGCTCTTGGTAAGCCCCCTCTATCTCATACAATCTATGAGTTTAAACGCTTCAAAAGTAAATATGGCCTTTACTCCCCTCCATCTTTCCCGGAAAGAGAGATCTACGGAGAGGAACAGTTCGAGGCGGAGACTGGCAGTGAACAGGCTGGGTCGACTGAAGGTAACACAACTCCTGAATTGGCACCTTTCGCTGGGTTTCTTACCGAAGTTGCCCTTTTTGATCGTCCTCGTGCTACCTCTGATGAAGATTCTATGGATATAAAGAGTCTCTCTATTTCTGGAGAACAGCTCGAAGAGGAGATCGCTCATGAACAGATTGATTTGAGCCAATCCGGTGTAGGTTTTGGGGAGAACCCCAGCACTACTCCGGAAGAATTGGAAGGTGATCATGATGTGGTGGCAAGCGACGACATCGACACAGCCACTGAGTCAACTGAGTAATGGAGAGCCGAAAGGATCAGTTTTCTCTCACTCCACCCATGCTTTTTACGGAATAGAGCGAGGGACATCGAAGTTTTCGTCAAATCATCTAGTTAGAACTCGAGGAGCCTGTAGTGGAACTTTCTTTTATATGTCGTGGCAGTTATGGAGAAGATAATCAGAAAAGATAAAATGAAAATTGAATAGCGTTATGTTAAGTATAATCACAAAAATAGATGAAATTTGATACGTTGGTATGTATATGAGAGTGAAGTGCAAGCTGGGATTTTAAGATTGCAAATAACATGAGTGGAATAAGGAATGGAACACTAGTACTTTAGATAGACCTACTAGACCAGCAACGGTATACGAAGAGGGAAAGATGAGGGGGAAATGCTAGGATGTGTAGTATGGTTCCTCGATGAATTCACCATATCCCGTATGGCCATGACTGAACTGCAGATCCTAAGAGAAAATAGGAGAAAGAAAAAAATCCGGTAACATCCTGTTAACAATATAACAATTTAGTTTTTCGTCGCTGATCAGTGTGTGAACAAAGTTAGATACGTGTACATAATCATACTATATCTCCCTTCAAACCACATCTATCTCACCATCACCATTCCTGACTCTTCCGTCTCAGTTTCTCAACAAACAAGACTATTTAACCTACTTCCAAAGAAGCATTTTCAACAGTCATCATGAATCCAAGAAACTCCAACACCCCGGGCCTCGGGCCACTTGTCCAGGTGATTATGAGTGGTAGCTACAAGGTGCTCTACTTGACCCCCAACGAGTGGATTGCGATTCGAAACAACTACCCTCGCGAGATGTTCCACTTAGCCATTTATATGCAAAACCCCAGTCTAATGGCCAACTCCGCGCCTGGTAAGCATTTTATTTGGGGCGGAGGTCGCGTGAATATCGCCTTGGGGGGTCCTACTCGGTTCCGGAAGGCTAAACTCTAGAGTGCACAGTTCCGTCCTGCAGCTCTACTAGTCCACTCTTTATGGTCTGTCGGAGAGCCTATAAGTAGGCACAGGAATTGAAGTACTTCGCAATGGATTTCCTTCGTTGTTGGCAGCATGTTCACGCTTAGCTACCAGGGGCGGAGAAGCAGAAAACTAGAAAACCCAAAAATAATCAAACTCTCCTCTCATCTCACAACAATTAGGAAGAAAACATGAAAATTAGCTCCCAATGAATATATCTGATAGCAAAATGTGCATATGTAAACCTGAACAACAATTTATGAGCATCCGTAAATGTGTCATTGAAATCACCGTAGCGGGGTAGATAGGTCCAGTGCCGCGGTGCCACCTACTGTAGTGAATAACTTGGTGATTGATCAGGATCCCTCCCATTGTACATAGCCTTTTAAATAGATGAAGCAAGCTGCAATTCCTGGCCGTAAGCCCTAAAAGTGACACTACTCCTGAGAGAGTAACATTGGTGGTTTATATGACCTCTGTTCTGCTTCACAAGGCACAAGCTTACCCATGTCTCCCGAGTCGTCGTAAATCCATGATCTGGATGAGTCTCTCTCTTGCTGAGCTATTACACTTGTAACAGAAACCCAAGTTGCTGCAGGTCTTGCACTTCAAAAGATCGCCACAAATAAACTGATTCATCGTCAATAAAGCAAGCTATTATCCTCCAGGAGATTTCACTTACATAGATACTGCATCCATCACATTTAACTGAACTATGAACCACCCCTCGAGGTATAACTTCATAATTAACAACGTCTCCATGACGCTTGAAATGCGTAATAAGGGTTTCTACGACAGAATCGTGGCCATGAAACTGTGCAACTTGAGGTGGAGTCCAACCCTTCAGGTTTTCTTTCAGGGTAGTATCCACGCCATTTCTAAGAAAAAATTCAATAAATTTTTCATCTCCAGTTTTCGCAGCCCAGTGCAGAGTGGTCCCATCATCATCTGCTTCGTTCTTTGTTCTTTGTTTTTCTTCCGGATATTTTTCGAGTAGGTATTCAACCACGGACGTGTTTCTACTACTTGCCGCGGGATGGAGGACACCGGCCTTGCTTGTCATTATCGTGATAGCTATATATAACACCCCCAACTGATTCCACGAAAACCCTCAAACTGGAGGACGAATCCAGTTACAGATGCCAATATACCGATTAAGGAAGAATCTTCAAAAAACCAGGGTCGTCAAGCGAGCCGTCCGTCTTCCCGGTCTCTTGGGCTTCTTCTTTAGAAATTGGGTCATTGATCAGACAGGATGTCAGAATTCCCTGCTTCTCACCTTTTGCCATAAGCATGAAAGAATCAAAGCTATGATCGCTGACTCCGAACCCTTTCTGAAGCCAAAACACTCGAAAACCGGAATTGCCAGTCCGAGGCAGCGCTCCCCTTTCTCGGATGAGTCGTGTTCGGTTAGTTCTTTTCTACCCAAACTCTTTCGTGCTCTTTTCAATCACAAGTGCTGAATTCCACCTTCAAAGAACGAGTGTGACAGTACCAGTAAAGAGAAATGGACAGGCATACGGGCTT
>LLKJ01000014.1:0-13198 GCA_002242865.1 Clarireedia sp. CPB17 | reverse complement strand
GAATCTATTTTTTATGTATTTATTATTCTTGTTTCCTTTTTTTTTTCTTTTTTTTTTAGGCAAGAAAGGATAAACGTAGTAAGGGGTTTATTACCCAATCTCTTTATTTCAGAACATTGGCTATGCCTTGTTTAAACTATTATTACGATTTATTTTACAAGGAAAATGTTAAATTTGTTCCTAATAATTTAGGTCAATTGTTAACTGCAAGAGGTTTAGCCTACTGAATTATGGACGATGGCGGGAAATCAGTATATAATCAAACTATTTTACATACTAGAGCATTTAAGCTAGAAGATGTTAAATATATTCAGTCTGTTTTGTTTGAAAATTTTGGTCTAATTACTAGATTGGAAGAAAAGAAAACAGATCAGTGAGTTATATATATTCCTGTTAAACAAAAAATTAAACTTAAAGATATTGTGGGACCTTATATGCATGAGAGTATGTTATATAAAATATAGCAAAGTTTATATTTTTACGATTATATAAATTCTTGTAAACACTTAGTTACGGTAGCTTACCATAGTTAGTGATATTATATTTAGGTAATCAAAATAGTTTCAGGTAAACTGGAACCTGGCTTTTAGCCAGGATAATAAATAGATTAAAAGCTCTATACAGGGTTTTAATATATCACTAGCAATACCTTTGAAAACGATCAAAGAAGTTATAAAACTTTAAGATCGTCAGTTATATTTTTGGTTGCGATCGACTAGTACAAAGGTGGGTGCCTGCAATGGTGCTTAATGCATAGTCAGACTATTTATATTATATCATATGATTTACTAGGGCTTTAAGTAAATCCTTTTAGGTGTTAAAGTACAGGGGTGTTGTTTAATGTGTAGAAATATTTTTAAAATACATATATAACTAACACCTAATAGTTGGTTGGAATTTGTTCTTATCTTTTAGTAAGTTTCTGGTTTACTAGAATAGCAGCAAACCAAAGTTCTATATCCGCTTTATTAACTAATAGAGTCGGTGATTGTTTTTTAACTGTGGGTATGTTTGCTATACTGTGATCGTTTGGTAATACAAAATTTTTACAAGTTTCCAAGTGTAGAAAAGGTGAAAGCTATTTAGGTGGTTTGAAATATAATAGGTCCGCCGTACAAAGCAGAGGCTTTGCCTCTGCGGGTTTAAATAATCAAGTGCGGAGATATTCTACAAGTCTAGTCAAAGAAAACTGTTTTCTTGGGCCATATTTAGCAGGATTAATTGAAGGCGATGGTTATATTGGTGTTCAAGATCCTAAATCTAATACTAAAGTTGTTTATCGGCCAAAAATTCTTATTGTTTTTAATATCAATGATAAACCTTTGGCTGAAAAATTATCTACTGAATTAAAAGTAGGTAAAGTTGTTTACAGAGAAAAGGCAGGTCATGTTTTATTACAAATTTTAGCCAAAGAAGAAGTTTTAAAGATAATTAATTTAATTAATGGACATATGCGTACACCTAAAATAGAAGCTTTACATAGAGCTATTCGTTGAATAAATGAACGAGATAGTACTTCTATACCTTGCCTAGGTTTAGATTTATCCTCTTTAGATAGCAATAGTTGATTGGCAGGCTTTACAGATGCTGATGGTAATTTTAGTATAACGTTATACGACCGAAAGAAAAACGGAGTTTTTTTAAGAACAAGTGTTCAAACATCTTTCCGTATAGAAGTTAAACAGAATTCTTCTAGAGAAGCTTCTCAAGATCAAGGTGGGGCTAGTTATTTTAACATTTTAAGTGAGATTGCTGCCTTTTTTACTGTTAATCTATATACTAGAACTAGAAAAACAGAGGATAAATTGTATTATGCTTTTATGGCTATCGCTCATAATTCTAGAAGTCAAGAGATCGTTCGTAAATATTTTGATCGTTTTCCTTTATATTCATCTAAATATCTCGCGTATAAAGACTGATGTCTTGTTCAAGATCTTCACAGAGGAAGTCTAAACAAGGAGAAGTTGGATAAGATTAAAATTATAAAAAATAATTTTAATAGTAAGCGAAAGGTCTATAACTTTTCACATTTGGATTCTTTACAATTTAAGTAAGTTGCCGGGAGTGATAGTAATATCATTCAGCTTATATAACTATATGACGGGAAACCCCTAAAGTCATTTTATAGGAATATTGTGAAAACATCAATGGAGATGCGTACACAGACCTTAATTATTAAAATGAATAGATCTGGCCAGCTTTAGAATTAAAAAAAAAATTGGATTAATTTTTCATAAGGTTGGACCCCTCGCAGCTGCTGAAGCTTTGCCTGATACGCAGCTGCGAGGGGTATTATTTAAGTAAATTAAGCCAGTGAAAATGGACAATCCGCAGGAAACATTAAATATTATTAATATTGAGGATCCTCAGAGACTACGCGTTATATTCCCAATTGGTTGGGTAAAGATATAGTCCAAAATATGGCTGAAAGGCTATATTATATTTGAACATAGATTACAGTACTGTTTTTTCATTAGCTCCATTTGTTAGTGAAAATATTATTACAATCATAGGTATTTGTTTGTTAATTGGTGCTATGGCTAAAAGTTCTCAAGTTGGTCAAATGAAGGCCCTTAAAAAATTAAGATATAATTCAGATTTTTTTCGCATTTTGATATATGCTGGAAATATTTCAAATACCTTAGAGTCCGTAGGTCCAGATGTTTTATCTGATCCGGTAAAATCTCAAGGACAAGGAATACATCAGCAGGGAACAAATGGTGAAGTATTTAATAAGGAATTTTTGCAATGATTTATTGGATTTTCAGAAGGAGATGGTTGTTTTTATATTAGCAGAGGAAAATCTATTTTTTCTATTCATTTACATATAGCAGATCTACCTTTATTGATAGAAATTAAAACTCAATTAAACATGGGTAGTATACATATAGGTAAAAAATCCTGTTTGTTAACCATAAAAGCTAAGAAAGAAATAGAAAGACTAATAAATATATTTAACGGTAAGATTTATTTGACTAAACGTGAAATACAATTTAATAAATGAGTGCAAAACTTTGAAAATAAGTATGACTTAAAGTTTAATTTGTTACCTAATGGGTTTAAACCGGGTTTATCTGATAACTGAATAGCTGGGTTTATAGACGCCGAAGGTTCATTTTTAGTTTCAGTATCTAAAGAAAAAATAATTCAGCGTATTGTTATAGGACAAAAGGATGCTGAATTAGAATTTAAATATTTGTCAAATTTGTTAAATGGTTACACAGAAAAGTTAAAAGGACATGACCGTTTAGTGATAAATTCTTGAAATTTATCTGGTATTATTTCTTACCTAAATAATCATAAATTATATTCTATAAAGGCTAAATCATATGATAAATGGTTGGAAATATATAACATAAGAAAAAATAGAAATAACTTGGATAATATAGATTACATATTTATAAAAAAAAAAGCTAGTTTAATAAATAGTTTACGTAAAATACTTCTTTAATATTTTTACCTTAATTTGTAGAACCCTCAGAGACTACACTCAAAATATGCAATTTAAATGAGCTGAGCTCATTTGTATAAAGATATAGTCCAAATTTTTGCTTCACGTTTGATTACCGATGGCGATGGAAGGTTTAATAAAAAGATTTATTATGTCAATAATACCTTATTTTTTATTTATTTCAGGTTTAACAAGCAATACTTATACTAGATATCTTCATTCTATACATAAAAGAAATTTACATGTGCCTAGTTCTAAAAAAATTCTTAATATGGGTCTATGATATTAGAGATTTATCATTAATAGTGGGAGCTCCTTTCAAAACTTTTACTTCTTCTTTATTACAGGGTCGTGTTTCACAAGTAGTTAACTGCCGAGTATACTCGACTTGTATCCCTCAATACGAGTGTGTAAGAAAGTATGAAAACGCAGATCTGCAAAAATTAATTATTCTACAGGAAAATCAAGGTAAGTCGTTCCCCCGTTTAAAAAAAAGAAAAAAAAGTAAAGTACCTATTTTTTTTATTTATAAATAAATAGACAGATTCTTTATTTTTTTTCTTTTTTTTTTAGGGACCCCCCTAATCCGGAGGATAGGGGGGGGGTTTATCTATTGCGTAACTTAAATAATAAAAAAACTTATATAGGCTCTTCAATTAACTTAAGACGTAGATTTAAAGAATATTTTAATGTAAACCATTTAATTAGAAATAATGATTTAGTTATATGTGCTGCTTTGTTAAAATATGGATATTCACAATTCACTGTAGAAATAATTGAGTATTGTGATATAGCTGATGTATTAAAAAGAGAACAGTATTGATTAGATTTACTAAAGCCTCAATATAATATTTTAAAAATAGCAGGGTCACTAGCGGGGTTTAAACATACCATGGAAACTAGAAATAAAATATCCAATTCTCTTACAGCAAATGTGAATAGTTATAATCAACCTAGTGCAATAGCTGTTCAGGTTATGGACCTTAAATCAGGAGAAATAACTAATTATACATCAGCTAGAAAAGCTGCACTTGCACTTAATATCAGTAATTCTACAGTAATGAGAAAACTTGCGCAGTCAGAATCAGGTAAACCTGCCTCGTATAAAAATAGATATGTTTTTAAAGTGTGCTAATATATTGCAAATTAATCGTAGCACTGTTGCAGCTTATTTAGATGCTGATAAGCTATTTGACAATAAATGGGTATTTAGCTCTGTTACCGATTTTTTTTCTTTTTTTTTTTATTTTTAAATAGATTTTTATTTATATATATATTATTTTTATAAAAAAAAAAGAAAAAAAAAAGGAGCAAAGAAGAATTATCTAAATGAGTTATTCCAACTAAAATTTGACAAATAGTTACAGGAGAATTATTAGGTGACGGTTATTTAAACTATGACCCTATAAAGGCTCCACAAATAAATGCTAGATTAGAGTTTACATTTTCATCTAAAATATTGCATTATGTTAGATATTTGAAATATGACGCTTTAGCTTCTATTTGTACTGAGTCTGAACCTACGGCTTGACCAAATCCTAAAATTACAGGTAAAGAAGCTACACAATATTGATTTTCCACTAAACGTTTAGCTAGTATTACTCAGTTATATAATACATGATACAAAGAAGTAAACGGTAAACACATAAAGATTTTACCTTAAAATATTGAAGAGCTACTGACTCCTCTTTTTCTCCCCTCTACCACCTCAACTAGTTGAGGTGGAGTAGGGGAGAGGTAGGGTAACCACCTTGTTGCGATGGTTATTTATTTCTTAGTAATGTGGATGAAACGTCTCATCCACATTAACAGAGGTCGACTCTTGCAAAAGACTTATCACGACAGGCGACTACCTTTCTAAGGGTAAATACTGGGCGGCTGGGCTAACACCCCACGCGTGGATGTTAATAGGATCAAGGTACTGCAAGATGCGATGTCAAAACAGTTGCCAAGGAAGGTCTTGGCTGGACCTGGTGGAGACACCAGTGATCTAAGAAGTGAGCTAGGTGAAGGCTACTTACCATGACCCACGCTAGGTAAACAATAGTAACGTGAGTCCGTATCAGACGAGTATCATATCTTTCAGAAGAAGGTATAGACGGCAGTGTTCCATACGTTACTCATAAAGGTAACAGTAACGGTTAGGAGCTGAGTTTAAATTTGGAGGGTGATAAAAGGCCATTCTTCAAATTAAAGTACGAGTTTCATGATAAACAAACATGGATAGAATGTGAGGAGTAAGGTTTTCTAAGGAGACCAGCACTAGCTGTATCGACATACAATTTATACATTATTAATAAAGTTACTAAAATATTCAACCAAAAAAACATAATTCAAAAAAATAAATTCGCTCCGGATAAGGTGGTTACTCCTATATTTGTTTACGATAATGCCGATATTCTAAAGTTGCAAAGTGTCTCGGAAAATAAAGGAAAATCGGGTGTATATCGATGAACAAATAAAGTTAATGGTAAAGTTTATATAGGTAGCAGTGTAGATCTAGGAAAGAGACTAGGACAATACTATAATTTAAGTTATATAAGTTCAAATAATATGTTAATTAGCAAAGCCCTAATAAAATACGGTTATGGTAATTTTTCTTTAGAGATTTTGGAACACTGTGATCGTTCAAATGTATTATTAAGAGAGCAATATTACCTTGATCTTTTTAAACCGGAATATAATCTTTTAAAGATTGCTGGTTCAAATTTAGGTTATATTCACACTGAAAATACTTTAGCTAAAATGCGTGATAGTAGACTTAATTTAACCGAAGAACAAAAAGCTAAAGTTATAAGTCATTTAAAAATACATAATGCTAGCTCGGACCAAGTAGAGAAATCCCTGCGTAGCACAGCGTTTGATAGATTATAATAAATCTAAGGGAGTGTCTGTTGAAATTTTAGATATAACAACTAACGAGGTTTCGATCTACTCTTCTTTACGGGAAGCTGCTTATGCTTTAGGTTGTGTACATGGTACTATTCTTTTAGCTGAAAGAAGACAACAGAAAGGAGGCTCTAATCTTATAAAAAAGAGATATTTAGTAAAAATCATACGAAGATAATACTATTCTTTTACTAGATCTTATAAAAGCTATTAGCAATGATAAGCAGGGATAAGCTATTTTTTTATAATCTTTCCTAAAAAAAAAAGGGCAAGAATCTATTTNNTTTATTATTCTTGTTTCCTTTTTTTTTTTCTTTTTTTTAAACTGCTTCGCTGTTTTATTTTTTTTCCTTTTTTTTTTATTTAAATATAAAATATATATAAAAAATAAATATATATTAAAATAAAAAAAAGAAAAAAAAAAAGGAGATGGCTATTTTGCTAATGGTTCTGTAAAAATATGTACAGATAATTTTACCGGCTAAAGCAGGAAGAAGTTTTAATATTAACTAAAGTTTTAGGAGATAAATTTGGAATAAAGGCTACGATTAATAAACGTGGCAATGCAAATGGTAAGGTGGTTTGAAGAATTAGTATAAGTAGGTTAAGTATGGAAAAACTTAAAATATTAGTAGATCCTTACTTAATATCCGAAATGAAATATAAATTAGGTATATAAAGGGCATGACAGGTATTAGGGCTTTCCTTAAACTTCACTATATGCTGGAACATCCTAAGTAAATAGGACAATCAGCAGGAAACCAATAAATCTTTTGGCTTTTTTAATTTAAGAGGGCTGTAAAAAAGGTTTTACTGGGATTCTCAGAGACTAAACGTGAAGCCTTTATGTTAATTAGTTGTTTTTTCTGTTAGGCTTTTAATGAATATCTTACGAGACTCCCTCTCCTTTTCTCCCCTCCATACTCCTCAACTAGTTGAGGAGTAGGAGGGGAGAAGGACAAGACAAAAAATAGATGGAAGGTTTTAGTAGGGCTTTCTTTAAATTTCACTATATGCGTGAACACCCCGTTTAAGTCTTGGTCCTCTTAAATTTAGTTTATTCGGAAAAATCCAAGATGAGGGACAATTCGCAGGAAATTCAATCAGAAGTTCCTCAGAGACTACATGTGAAGCTTTTATGTTAAAAGAAAGTTGATTTAAATTATGATTTATAGGTTTTGTAGAAGGAGATGGATCTTTTATTATTAACAAAGATGGATATTTAGAGTTTAGAATTACACAATCTAGCCCAGATGCTCAAATTTTATTTATGATAAAAAAAGAGTTAGGGTTCGGAGTTGTTAGAGTACAAGATTCAGTAAGAAATACTGATTGTTATAGAGTTCGAGATAAAAACAATTTAGTTAAACTTATTTCTATATTTAATGGAAATATTTTCCTTGATACTAGAAAAGAACAATTTAAATTATGATTAAATGCTTTTAATTTAAAGTATAAAGAAAATATACTTCATATAGATAGTTCATTTAAACCTAGTTTAAATGATGGTTGATTATCTGGTTTTACTGATGCAGTTAAAAAAAAAGAAAAAAAAGTAAAGAACCTATGTTTTTTATTTATAAATAAAAAACAGATTCTTTATTTTTTTTCTTTTTTTTTTAGATGTTTTACTTGTTCCGTTTATGACAATAAGTCTAACACTGCTAAATTAGTTAGATTAAGATATATTTTATCTCAAAAAGGGAACTCTAATAATATGGATCATTTAGCTGAGGTATTAGGAGGTAAAAAACATTTATTAAAAAGTTACGGTGGGTATAATGTAACGGTTAATACCACTAAATTATCTCCTATTGTACAATATTTTAATCTTTATCCTTTAAAAACTAAAAAGTATATTACATACTTTAATTGAATAAAAATATACAAGCTAGTAATAGATAAAAACCACAATGATCCTAAAAATTTATTATTGATTATGAGATATAAAGATAACATCAATAAATCAGATTATAATGAATAAATTAATTTTCTTAGCTTTGGCTACATATAGGAAGATATAGTCCGATCAGTTAAGTGATTAACTGCGTATTCTTAATAATGTATATTAAGAATCAACATATTTTTGCCTACACAAAAAAAAAATAAAATTAAATCTTTACATCCATTAAGTTTTAGTTACTTAAAGACTCACGTTAGATATTATTCTAACAATAGTTATGTTCGCGCCTCCTTGTTAGAAGGCTTAGGCAGTGATTTAAATTTAAAATTAAATCCGTGGTTCATTTCGGGTTTAGCTGATGGAGACGGTTCTTTCTACATTGCTATACGTAAGGATGCTTCTTGCCTTTTAGGTTACACTGTTAGTCCTGAATTTAAAATCGTTGCTAGTGTTAATTCTCCTAATTTATTATTATTAGAGAGAGTTAAATTGTTTTTTGGTGAAATTGGTTCTATATCTAAGCATAATAATACATATTCCTACGTAGTACGAAATAAAAATCAATTAAGTATTATATACAATCATTTCATTAATTATCCTCTTCAAACCACTAAGCATATACATTTTGAACTTTGGGTTCGTGTTTTAAAGATGATTGAACGTAAAGAACATTTAACTAAATCAGGTTTCTTAGAAATTTTGGCCATAAAATCTTTATTTCCGCAGGGGTTAAGTGAAAATTTGCAAACGGCTTTTCCTGAAATTAAATTTATAAATAAACCTGAATTCATAGCTAGTTCTGATACTTCTTTAAATGGACATTGAGTTGCAGGATTTACACAAGCGGATGGTTCTTTTGGTTTAAGTTATTATAAAATGTCCAAGATGACATTAGGATTTACTGGTCAAGCTAGTTTCCGTATTACTCAACATGAAAGGGATCTATTAGTTTTAAATAGAATTTTGGATTTATTAGGTTGTGGAAGTGTTAGGAATGTAAGTAAAACTAAAAAAGAATGAGCATTCGGTGTAACTAAAGATTTAGATGTTATAACTTCTTTTTTCAAAGATTATCCGTTATATGGTGCTAAACAACTAGATTTTCAGGATTTTAATAAAGGTATCTTAATTTTAAAAAATAAAGAACATTTAAGTGCTGAAGGGTTAATGAAATTCAAAACATTAGTAGATGGAATGAATTCGAGTCGTCTGTTTTAAACTAAACTTGAAAATTGAATGTAGATATTTTAGTTTAGATTTAATTAAATATTATTTTTTTTTTGAGTGGGCAATATCTTGCCTACTCCTGTGAGTGCTTTAATACACGCTGCCACAATGGTTACTGCGGGAGTTTATCTATTAATGCGTTCATCTCCTTTAATAGAATATAGTTCAACAGTGCTAATGTTATGTTTATGATTAGGTGCAATTACAACTGTATTTAGTTCTTTAATAGGTTTATTCCAACAAGATATTAAAAAAGTTATTGCTTATTCTACAATGAGCCAGCTTGGGATGATGGTTATAGCTGTAGGTTTATCTTCTTATAATATAGCTTTATTTCATTTAGTAAATCACGCGTTCTATAAAGCATTATTATTCTTAGGTGCAGGTGCTGTAATTCACGCAGTAGCGGATAACCAAGATTTTAGAAAATACGGTGGATTAAGACCATACTTGCCTTTAACCTATTCTGTTATGTTAATAGCAAGTCTTAGTTTAGTTGCTTTTCCTTTTATGACGGGGTTCTATAGTAAAGATTTTATATTAGAATCTGCTTATGGACAGTTTTATTTTAGTGGTACAGTTGTTTACTTTATAGCTACTATGGGTGCTATGTTTACTACACTGTACAGTGTTAAAGTTTTATATCTTACTTTTTTAGGGCCGGCTTCAGGTCCTTTAACTAATTACAATAATGCTCACGAAGGTGACTTATATTTAAGCGTCCCTTTAATTATATTAGCTGTCTTCTCTATTTTTTTCGGTTATATCACTAAAGATATTTTCATTGGTTTAGGATCAGGGTTTTTCAGTGATAATAGTATATTTATTCACCCTACGCATGAAATAATGTTAGACACAGAATTTGCTGTACCTACCTTATTTAAACTATTGCCCTTATTTTTTACGCTTTCTCTTACTACATTAGCTATTATTCTTTCGGAGTTTTTACCTAAATCATTAATAGACTTTAAGTTTTCTAGATTAGGTTATAGTATATTTGGTTTCTTTAATCAACGTTTCTTTATTGAAATGTTCTACAATAGATATGTTACTAACTTAATCTTAAATTTAGGGGGTATAAGTACTAAGATAATCGATAAGGGTTCTGTAGAGATGGTTGGGCCATATGGGCTAGAAAAAGGTCTAGTGACTTTAAGTAGTCGTATAAATAACTTAAGCACAGGATTAGTTACAACCTATGCTTTATACGTGCTTATAGCTTTAATTTTCTTTATTCTTTTACCTCATGTAGTTACTTTTGATTACAGTTTAGTTATAGTAATCCTTTGTGGTCTTTTAAGTCTATCTTCTAATTATTCGAGTAAATAGATCGGTCTTCTTTTCTTCAGTGTCTTCGCCTAAACTTTTGGTTAATAATAGCTTAGTGGTTTGACATAAGAGACCTACTGCTATGATACCTGTATATGTTAGTAATAATATTTTGGTTGTTAAGACTTTTTCTTCATCTTCTAGTATGCAAAGATGTTGAACTCCTCTTTCTTCTTGCCTAAAAAAAAAAGAAAAANNAAACCGCTTCGCAGTACTTGACTTTTTTGGCTTTTTTTTAAACGACTGCGCAGCTGCGCAGTCGAAGGCGAGGCTTTAAAAAAAAGAAAAAAAAGTAAAGTACCTATTTTTTTATTTATAAATAAAAAAAACGGGTTCTTTATTTTTTTTCTTTTTTTTTTAGGTAGAGGTAAATTGAAAACTTTCTTTTCATTTAACAATATACTTAAAGCATTTACCATTTTCTGTGTGGGGCCGGCTTCGCAGGTGGGAGATTTTACATCAATGAGTTATTAGGGGTGAATGTATTTACAGACTATTTACATCATATATCTATTGGTTTTTATTTGACCTTTGCTTTTTTCATTGTGTGGATGAATGAGTGATTCGACTCTTTGGACCTGAATTTTAGCAGGTTTATATTAGGTTTAATTAATTCTATATCTTCATTTATTAAAATTGCTTTGGTTGACTGGAAATCGTTAGATCTTAAGTTTTTAAAAGGTGAATTTAGATCTTTATTTAGGGAGGTTTGATCATTCTTTAAAGGTTCTAGAAAATTAACTCATACTGGTGATTTCAAGAAGGCTTTTAAAGAATTTAATCCTAAACAATCTACTGCTCACTATGTTACAGGTAATGGTCCTACAGCACCAGGAGGTAATAACACTAATTCAACTAATTCTACAAATTGATTTCAAAGTCGTTGCATGTGATGACTTCCTTTTAATTGTGATCAGTGAGTGTGAATTGTTGGTGTACCTTGTGCGAAATGTTTGGCTAAGGGGCGAGAAGATCCACGAAATCCACTTCCGCCTCGTGAACCTATTACGACATGTATTAAGAGATCTTTGGAGGATAATGAACAACCTTCTCCAGCCAATAAACGGGTTAAAACTAATCCGGCGGATATTCGTCCTCGTACACCACCTATTCCAATTTCTACCCCTTTACCTGATAAGGATGTAGCTGAGTTACATAAACTTAATAAAGATAAGGAACGTCATCATATTGTAGCGGCTGAATTGGGTGATGAAGACCTTAAAAGAAGGTTAGGTTTACACCCTGATACTAAACTTATTATTACAAAAGACCTTCAAGGAGAAGCTAAGCTAAGTAGTAAGGATAAACTTCTTGTAGCAAAAGACCTTCAAGGAGAAGCTAAGCTAAGTAGTAATAATACTACAAATAATACTAGTGGAAAAAGTAAATAAATGCACTTAGGGCAGGTAGTAATCAGGCTGATTATCAAGTTATGTATAATTAACTATTTTAGATAAAGAAACTATAACAGTAAAGTCTTTTCCCTCCTCACTTGCTACATAAATAAGAGGGGATAGTATTAATATAGCATCCTTCTTTTATAAAAAAAAAAGGTCTATCCCTCAGATAGGGATGATCAGTATATAATCGATTACATGGATAATTCAGGTTTCTAGTTGTGTTTTATTATTTAGTGATCCCGTTCTTTATATATTTATTAATAGTTTGACGTGTGTGTAGTTGCTTTTAAACTTATTTAGACTAGTATTTATACTTACTTAAAGTAAGTATAGAAGGAATTAGCTCAATGGTAGAGCAACCGTTTTACACACGGTTGGTTAGGTGTTCGAGTCACCTATTTCTTATATCTTAAAATTAATTGGTTAATTTAAGAGGAAGGTAAAGTCAAGTAGTAAGAAATGGAACTAGTGCTTACTGCCCATAGGCACTACTAGTTATTTACCTGTAAAGACTAATAATACTAGTTCTCTTCACTTTAGGATAGTAAAATAACTTATATCACTTATATTATTTTTTTTATCATATACTCCGTATTAGGGGCGGGTAAAATAAGTTATTCAACTTATACTATTCGTTCAGGTATACATAGTTCGTATCTGCAAAACAGGGGGTGTTAGAAGTATAGTTCTATCCCATAGATCAGCAAGAACAAAACCTTTAAATTTTTAGTTTCTTACCGTTTTTTTTATACCTAGAATCTCTAAATATATAGAGAAAGTTTGTATTTGTCTAAGCAACTATATAAAGAAGTTGGTTATATTATATAATTAAAAGTTGGCTAAATTTTTTCCTTTTTTTTTATATTGATAATCTATTTATATCAGCCTAAAAAAAAAAGAAAAAAAATAAAGTACCTATTTTTTTATTTATAAATAAAAAAAACGGGTTATTTATTTTTTTTCTTTTTTTTTTAGGTAAAAAAAGGAAAAAAATTAAAA
>LLKJ01001418.1:0-13175 GCA_002242865.1 Clarireedia sp. CPB17 | reverse complement strand
GATGAGAGGGGGGAGGGTGGGGAGATGGTTTGGGATTGGTTGGAGCTGCTGCCGGGCTAGGAGGTTAGGAGGGTTTGGTTGAGGTTGATGGAATGGCTGAAGCTGGCGCCGCCGGTGAGGGTTATGTTTAGGTTTAATGTGGTATTAGTGTGGGTGCGGGGGGAGTGCAGCGGAAAGGTGAAATGCCCGCGGTAGATGAGCGGTCCGGTATGATAGCCATAGTCGCTTGCGTAGAGGGATGTAGGGGTTGTGAGGTTCAGAGGGTTGTTGGTGGAGGTGTGGTTGGCGGGGGTCCAGAGTGTGTCGTTGTAGGTGGGGGAGAGCTCAGGTATAGAATCGATGTAGTGCCATGTGGAGAAGTCGGGAAAAGTGATTTTAGGGGGATGGAAGGGGATTATGGCGAGGAGGTTGCCGGTTGGGGATTTGGTGGTGGGAAGTGGTTCGTTGTTGAATAGAAGGGTGGTAATTTCTGTGGGTGTGGAAATGATTGCGAGCGTGGTTGTGGAGTTGATGTCGCCGGTTAGTTGGAGTTGTTTGTTTTGGATACTGGCTGTGCGGATGAGATACCAACCATTTACGATGACTGGGCATTTAGACGGAGATGTATGGTTCCCGATTGGCGCTGGTGCTGGTAATTTCAGAGACCAATAATTGTACGCTTCATTGTGCCATAGCAAATAGACTTGTAATTTACCTATCTGGACAATTCGTCGTGTAGGAGTTACGTGCCACTGCAGTACCCATGTTTCTCCTATTCTTCGGTAAAGTTCCCCGGAGCAAAACTTCCCAAGTTCAAATTATCATTTACCACAAATGGGAAAACAATACCCGCATCTAGTAACTGCTTTTCCACAAACTTCATATATTCTTTGTTCATCTCACTTGGAAAATCTGTAACTCTAGGCCAACTAGCATACTCGTTTTCTCGCTGAACCACGATTAACGGTCCACCGTTTGTGATTTGTGCTTTTGCTATTATCTTTCCAATCGTAGTAGCATTCAGATAGTCTTGATCAGTTGACCGAATCACATCTTTTATTCTCAGCACCTAACCTGGTATTCTACCTGCTGCAGTATCCGTATTGATGTAAAGACCAGGTCGAGCCATTAGATAGATACCAGCTTCACTTGCCGCATTGAAGAATTCGTCGAGACTGAATATACCATTCGTGATGAGATGGCCAGGATTGCCTTCGAGTAGCCCCCAGTATGTGTAGAAGGATACACCTGAGAAGCCCATAGCTTTGATTTTTTGGAAGACGTCTAGCCATAATCCGGGACTGGGGAGTCGGGAAGGATAACTTCTCCAGAGTATATCATTACCCGTTCTCCATGAATGAAGAGGAATGTTCATCCCATGTTACCTGCGAAGATATGCTACCAGTATGTAGGAAGATGATGTGTGGTAGAACTTACGATATCTTGGAGCATATCTCTTCTATGAGCTTTGATCCGTGCATTAGGAATGCTTCCGACTTTCAACAGACGAACTTCATGAATCCAGACGGAGGCGAGTATCAGGAAAGTACAATTTATCATTGTGGAATCACATTGAATGAATGTAAGATCTTACAAGAACAGTATTCTCATTTCCAGAAACCACATCATGATTATATCCTTGGGAAATTTCCCCTACCTCGGGGTACTTCCCACGACAATGCGATGTCAAGCGTGCGATCATACATTTGTCCTGAAATACTATCTGCTCACTCAGACATGACACCTAAGTATAGGCTGAATGCATACTCCGCACCGGAATTTTGTTCATTCGAATGTGAAGTACGACGGTCGAATTGTTTTTGCACTAATCAACTCGATACAGTATGTTTGTTTAAACTCATAAAACCTTAATCCGTTGCAATAAATCAAAGATATTCACATAACCTTCTGCTTCCGTCTTCTCCAGCTCGAGCCCACAAGATGAAAAACATCCAACGCGTTCATACTCAGCATTTCCAGTCTGCAGCTTCCGTAACAAGACTCTACTCCATGCTTCTTCTTTACCATGTTTGTTGAAATACATGAATGCAGCATAAATCGTTTCTGAAACGTCCTCATGATAATCGAGATATAAACCACATGGAATACCGCGCATCTTTATATCCTGATCAATCTTTGTTCGTAATTCTGGTGTAGTAAAATCATACGGGCCGTCGTCACTATGGCTCGGAACACATCGCCCCTCTAGTAAAATGACATCCATACTTATCCAACCGCTCTTAACCTGTCCAAATGTATCCGCACCAGCATAATCCACATAATAACGCAGTTCTTTGCAAATAACACCATCGGTTGCTACAGTCACGAACTTGACAGGTCCTGGAGCTGATGCCCACGACCAAGACGGTGCCACATACATTGACAGTTGACGCGAAGCCAAACTATCAACCATTTTCCAAAGCATAGAATCTGGCATGTGCGTTTCCCAATTACCTGCGAGGTACTGTGGTGGCTTGATATCCTTGGAGTAAATCTGACTGAGGCGCCCGTTTTCCTGTTCAGAAAAGTTTGCCCTTTTCAAGTACGCAGCATATAACTTCGCAATCCCGGAAAATGCGGGCAATCGATCAGTAGGTTCAGTGATTTGACAACTGGTATATGACTCAACTATTGGGTACCAGCTAGTCTGCCTGATAGAGTATCCCTGCCAGTTAGGCGCTATCCCTATGCCTATGTCGGCTAAGAAACTCGGCGATATGTTGCAGGATAAACCATTTTCATAAAAGGTAGCATGTGGGCATTCCCAAACCAGTTGGTCGTCTCGAAAATGCACTTTCCGACCAGAAATTCGCCGCTCCTGAAAACACCAGGCTCGGTTACCTACAGGCGTGATTTCGAATTCATGAGAGCTCTTCTTCTCAGCCATATGATCAGAAATCAAATACACAGTGTGTTGAGAGTCATCCTCATCTGCAGTGCCAACTGATACCTCAGTATCGTCTCGTGGTTGTAAGAACCCCTCATATACCCCCACGGCTCTAGATGCAATTATCGTGAGATAGGCGCTACCATATACATCAGCCATCTTCAGACTCTCAGAAATCCAATCCTCTTTGCTATCCTGAATGATACATAATGCATCGACCCATAGGTATTGTACTTGGAGCTCGCGAGTCACGTTTATTGCATCCCTGATCGTGGTCGGTAGCATCGACTCCTCGATGTGAGACTTAAAAGCGCCAATATTTTCGCATAGCGTTGTGGGTTGTTTCATCTTTCCCCAACAGTAGCTTAAAGCAACGTACTTTTTGTGCTCGATCGAAGTTTCGACCAATCGAATGCGTGGTCGTTCTGTAGTTCCGATATCCAATAGCCTGGTAGGGATCATACTTCCTTGGTTGTAACTACAGAACTCATGTTCCTCGACGCACCGTTGATGCCAATATCTTATGAGATCCGCTGCAGATTCCATTGTCAAGCTCCTCTCAATATACCGGCAGTGGAACAACCGATTTGCGTTATTGGGTTCTTTGAATTGTTCTCGAGTGGTGGCGAGCGTCATGTCAGCACAAACGTCCTCCAATTCGTCATCCTTGAAGCTCAAGATCAAACTCTTCATAAATACAGTCGAGGATTTGCCTGCTTTTACACGTTCTAAGAATGTTTCTTGCTGTAAAAATCGTTTTGGTACGGCTCGCATGGTCAAAGGTGTGTTTTGCATGCTTGTGGGTAAATCTTCTGATGGGCTCTTCCTCTGATCTATTGGATGGGATATATATACAGCAGCTCTGAGCTCCCTGTACAAAAAAGCACAGCACCGACAAGTTTCAGCGCTTCGTTTTAGTGTTGCGCCCGACCTTAGTACAGGGTATTGCTCGGCTTCGATGAATATGGTAGCTTTTCGTGGCGGCACGAATTTGCTATGCTGAAGACTCTCATAGATCTTAGCAAAGTCGAGCTTCTTGCAGTGCTCACATAGATTTGCAGGCAGATCTTTATCCATATTTGCGAATCTGGTAGGGCAGGGGCTTGGAGGGATGAACAAGAGCAGGATAGAAGGCTCTGCGGTGTGACCAAAGTTTTGCGTAACAGCCTTGGTATGGTATAATGATTATTATGTCTTGCGCGCAGGCAACTGAGGGAAGTGTTAGGACAAAAGAGACAATTCTCGTCGCGGATGAATTTTAACTTAAAATTTTTAAGCCATTTTACTCATTGTAGGAAGTAGCAGTGCGCCGACGCCGTGTAACAGTGAGATGAAGCTGTCACGTGGCGATGATTACCTGACAGTAGCAGCAGCAACTGCTCGCAGAGCTGCTGCTTACATCCAAATTTATAGACTTGCACCATCTTCGTTCGGAATCAAGTGCCAAGTCATCCAACGTGATGGAAGTCAAAGGTAGGGATAACCGGAAAGTAATAGCGAGAATATGCATCAAAAAATCATATGTATCCAAGTAGAGTGAGTACTGCAGTCGAACTGATATTTCGTCGGAGATAATAGGAGCGGCCGCTGAATAGGCATGATTTGGGTCGTCACGCGGATAGTTAGGCCGAATCGTCATATGAAAATTGATACGGCTCAGCCTCACCCCACATAGCGAGAGAGTAAAGCAATCCCAATATATAACAAGATTCTGAAATTTACTACTGGACTTATCATCGGCGCGTCAGATGTTTTGTGATATCTGTAGTAATATTTTTTGCGGCAATTACGAGATACGCTCCCACCGCAACCCTGTATACCATAATCACCATAACTCGATCGAAGCATTGAAATCGGCGGCTCTTGCAAAATGCTTTATATGCAATACCCTATGGCGCAAAGTCCTATGGGAATTTTCTGGTAATAGCAATCTTCGGGATAGATCAGACGATAACTTCAATTTTGTGGTGTATGCTGTCATAAAATATGCGGACACACCTGGTGTGATGTTCGAGGTTTCTGTGTCTGATGGAGTCCGCTCCCGGGACCCTATCTCCGTCCTTTTTTTCTTGGATTCATCGAAAGGTAAAGGGCCATCCATTTGATAGACAGGGCTGATGAGTTCGACAGATAATCTTCATTGCCATCGTGAAGCTGTTGAGGGCTACACATCTTTGGGCTGTGCCAGACAGTGGCTGTATAACTGCGTAGAGAACCACGAGCGTTGTCGGAAGACTTTATCTAAAGATATATCGAAGACAATGCCTGGGAGACTTTTGAGGTTTGGGCTTGGCCCGCAATCAGATATGATCCATCTTGTCACCTCGAAAGAGATCGCAAATCGAAACGACTTAAGATATTGCACTCTCAGTCACTGCTGGGGAGCGGTTGAAGCTCTCAAATTGACGACCACAACACAGCAAAACTTAGTAGATGGCTTGCAAATCTCGAAACTCCCAAATACATTTCGAGATGCTGTCGTGCTGTGTCAAAAGCTTGGCATCGACTTCCTCTGGATTGACTCTTTATGTATACTTCAAGACTCCGTTAATGATTGGATACAAGAGTCCTCCATCATGGGTGACATATATGCCGGGTCTTACTGCAATATTGCAGCTTCGCAATCCCTCAACCCAAATAGTGGTTGTTTGTACGATGGACCGCTGTCTCTGACGCAGCCTTTAGTTGTAAGGCCGTCATGGAATAACCGCGACTATGGCGATCATGCTGTTCGGACAAGTGACTTCGACACTGAATTCGAACGTGGTCCACTCAGGAAACGTGGCTGGGTAGTTCAAGAAACTCTGCTTGCGCCCCGAGAACTATTCCTCCACCAAGGTCAGCTCTGGTGGCAATGTGGAGAGCTGTTTGCATGTGATATGTACCCATGTGGAATGCCAGACACCGTCAACTCACCACGTCTCTCATCAGAGTTCCGTTATAAGATGCTTCTTCACTCCGTGAGACAGCCCGGCTTTGCGGCTGCTTCAGTCTCTTATACGTCTGAGGAGATTGAGGGTTTCTGGAATGATATCGTATGTCATTATACATTTTGCAAGTTGACACGTTCAGAAGATAAGCTCGTTGCAATTTCTGCTATTGCGAGAATATTTCAGAAACTTCTAGATGATCAATACCTCGCTGGGCTCTGGAAACGAAGCTTGGGGTCACAACTTCTTTGGAGGAATGCTCGGGCTGTACCTAAATCGTTGTTCCAATCACTTACTAGACATTCTCGGTATCGTGCACCATCATGGTCCTGGGCAAGCGTCGATGGAGAAGTCAATTTCCGTATGCAATTGATAAGTTCGAGTAAACTTTTGGAATGTATGGTTAATTTTCTTGAAATCCAAGTTACAACCATCAATAAAGACCCCATGGGTCAGGTTGTAGATGGCTTTCTCCGAATATCTGGAGGTCTTTTCACGATTGTTATAGCTGAACCCGACGATTATTCTATTTCTCTTCAAATTAACCAGCAGTGGTTTAAATCGCATAATATTTACTTGGCACTGGATGAAGAGTTATCGAGCAGTAACTTCCATTGCCTACCAGTGAATAGGGCTGGAAATTACTCTTTGAATTGCCTACTGCTTAGAGAGACTAGCCATGTACAAGGACAATTCCATCGAGTTGGTACTATCATTCTCATGCCTGATATGCCGCTATTGGATGGTAAATATCCAGATCCGCGTCTCAACGTCTTCGCATTCAAGGAGTTCACAAACCATGATTGGTTCTCATATGAAGAATCTAACGGTGAAGGTATATACACAATATCAATTATTTGATGTAATTTTATACTTTTGTTTACATAAGTAATCTAGTTAGAGGGATTTATCTGAACAGATTAGTATACTATTCTTTTCAATGATTGTGTAAAAGTGAACTTGAAAACTTCAAGAAGGGGCAGAGTCTCAGAGATCATCAAGAGTAAGCTGCGAAACGAATACCCATCACCCACCGAGTGGGTAATCGAGAGAAGCAAACCACCCATCGGGCACCCATTGAGTTGCATAGTACCCACTTGGTCTCGAGGATAAATAATTGTACACCTAGCACGTCACTTCTAGCACTTTCTGCTTCACAAGTAGTGTGACGATTCGGCCACAATAAGTGCTTCAATGCATTCAAACCGCACCCATATGCACGAATAACGGAGGCTTCGATTTCGGCTTAAGTAGATAAGCATTTATCGCGTCCCTTGCTTCTGATATGCTGGCTGGCCTACCAGATGCGACCAAACGATACCCACTATCAACCATGCATCACTATGACGGCACTGCTTAGTGCATTGCACGCGATGCTATGGCATATATGTAGACGTGGTTCTCACACATTCAACAACCAAACCGTTACAAGTACCTACAAACTCCTAGATAATCAAGAAGTATTAAAGTATCTTTTCATATATTCAGATCTTTAACTTTATCATTTCTACAAGCTTTCTTAAAGGGGATTCTTTTATTCTGAATTATGAATTACTGGCGATTTTGGTGAGAAACTTCGTTTTGGTGTGCTACGACCAAACTCCACCGGGTGTGGGGGCTTGAGCTACTGCCATGAGAGAGGTGTACAGGGCAGTACAGGCCTGGCATATTCCATCTGGATACTCGTACCCGTTTGGGTACTGGGTGGGTTTCCAAGTTGTTCAACCCACCCATAGGTGCCCCAACATGACGGGTGTCCACCCACCCGGTGGGTAGGTTCGCAGCGTAGTCAAGAGGCTTGGATATTATACACTCGCCGTTGACCAGCATATATTTTAGCATACGGTTTATATCTCAATCCATATCTACATCATATCACATCACATCAAGCATGTAAAAACCGTAGTTGAGGTGGCCGAATTTCTCAATATTTTGCCTCAACGAGGGCCTAGACCTAAGTAAGAAGGTGAAAAACGAATCCACTAGGGATCTGATCTCCACCAAACTCACCACACTTCATAACGACGTTCACAATCATCAAGATCATGAAAAAGTCGCCACAAAAAGACTAAAGCTACAGCATCCCCATGCATCCCAACAGAAATGGAGTTCGAAACAAAAGTAGTGGTACGAAGAGGTAGGTCGTCCAACCAGTGGTATCCTCCCTGTGTGTGTATCTGTTGTCCATCCCATAAACCCTGAAGATTCCGCCGACCAAACTCCAAATAAGTAGCCAGACTCTCAAACAAATGAGAAAGTGATTAGACCATCTGGGGGAGGAGGGTTTCCTTCGAGAAAAATAGTACAACAAAACAATACAAGACAAGAAAAGTAAGGATTTCCCTTCCGCTAGTAAGAATGACAAGAGCAGAAAAAAGGAGAAAAAGCAAGGGATATGATATGACAAGAGTGGAGGATAGAAATCTGGAATCTCGTGTGTATCATCAAAATTAGGTGCAGTGCCAACTTCAATACTAATGAAAGTATCGAAGCGGAGTTAAGACGGGTGTGCAAGCATTGCAAAATCTCCGAAAATGGTTTCTTGGGTTCCAATTTTGATAGGGGAGTTGGAGATGGCGAAAATTTCATCCTTCAAAGCAAATCAAAAACGCAACGCCGTGAAAAATACGGTACCTAGTTGTGGAGTGTCGAGCAACTTTTTAGATAGTCTTTGGGGACTTGGAATTTCTGTTGTCGTAGTTAGCATCTTGGTGAATGAGAGCATAGCAGAAAGGTAAGGATTGTGTCAGTAATTCATGAACAAGGAAATAGGGGCTGACCCATAATCCACAATGTCATCCACATGGTTGCATAGAGCCACAAAAAGGTCAAAGAAAAGTTTACCACCACTCTCCATTTCTGTCTGCATGGTTCCGCTCCTCTTAAATGTCTTGCGACATCTGATAATCAAAGCAAGATAATGAGCGCGTAGCCGAGAGTCTGTATCGGGCGTGTTGTCATAGGCATACCGGGCACTACGTAGAATGGTAGCGACGTCGATTCCACTCTGTAGACCTTGCTTCCGAAGAGAAAGTCGTTTGAGTTCCTCAAGACCGTATTTCTCCGCAGCGCAGTATATGACGGTATCTTTCAATAGATACGCTTCCACACTAGATATGTAACTTGTCGCCTCTACGGATCCGCGACCACCGGGGTTTTCTGGGTTGGGGGATTGTTCGACTGCATCCTCGAGTTCCCAAGAGCTTCTGCGTTTGTTGTGAATCAAACGGGGGTAGTAGTCGCCCTTCTATTAGGGAAGTTAGCATGGAAGGTGATGCAGGTTTTGAGAATAGCAGACGTACGTAAAGATATTCGAGAACACAGGAGAAGATTTTGGGTTCTTCGTCAGGTAGAGAGATCCTCTTACTCTGCGCATCCAAAAGCTGACCTTTCAATACCGTCGCAAAGTACGGCGATAGAGTAAGAACATCTTCGTGCGCCGCAAAAAGTCGTCCCTCTTTTCCAACTGTAAATGTAACAATTGGTGAGGTCAAGGAACTGTCGCAGATGAGAATCAGTACATCATCCAGATTAATTCCGGATTTAGACGGCAGCCCAGCCTTACCTCGCAACGGGAGAGCCTTGGTCGAACGACTTCTGCAATTTCGACAACTTCGAGGTATCCTTATGCGATTTCTTCACCTTGATGTTCTTCTCAACTCGATCGTTTGATCGGAATGAGCGCTTGAACATTTTGGCGGTTGTGTCGGAAATCGAGGGGGTTCGTTCGAAGGATATGGAGGGGTACAATTGAACGAGTGCCGAAATGAGTGTGAGGGAGGGAGAGGGAGAGAGAGGGGGAAGTGAGAGGAAGAAGTGACACACAAAATGAAAGATTGACTTGGGTCTCGGAAGAAATCTCAAAATGTAACGACAGTAATGAGATTCTTGGTGGTTGGTGGTCGACCCAGTATGGTGTGGTGAGGAAAGGAAAAGAAGAGACGAGAGGGCGCGATGTGTTTGTATATATTTCCAAGCTTGCGGTTTGGTTTGCTTGGCAAACGGACACGTGATTGCACGGTCAGCCCAATTGGGATCCGCGGGCAAGGATTAAGTATATCCTCATGTGTTGATTTGTTTTGGCCGCTGCGGCTCAGCCTCGATTTCCTATCGTTGGCTTTTCATTCGTGAATTATTCGACGTAGTACAAGTATCGGAGTCTATAATGGGAACGGGCTACGGGGCGCGAGCTACGGGTGCACATAAGCTTATCCGATAAGGAAGCGGCTTTTTGCGGACCACCCCGGCTCCACTTTGAGCGAAAGCGATTCAGAATTGTTCTGCCTCTTTTCAGGCTTCAACATGAAATATTGATTTTCTGCAGCAGCAGTATCAGATGACGAATAGCCCTACGTGTTTGATGAGATATTGTGGGCGCATACGTGCTGGTGCGAGAGTAACTCACAAAAGCAGCGGGAATGGGCCAACCAAGTGGTTGTATTCTTCATCGACCTACAACCATCAAGGGTTTCCCGACAACTTTCCCTGGTTTATGGCGCGAATGTGGTTATGCGAAACAATCGGCCTTACTCATCACCCACACCCCCCAACGGTATGTTGTTTAAGGCCGATGTAGGCAGACAAGCAAGTACTTCTGCGGCCTAGATCATTCATTCATAGAGCTAGGCAGCGTGCCAGTATTGATGCCTGTGTCCCAGATACACGCATGCATCTGCCTTCTTCAATGCATGCTTTGGAGCGCACGGAAGAGTAATCTACTGGAGCAAGAAGCCATGGTTCTCGAGCTCGAATTAGTCAGGACGAGCATCGCTTTGTTGACAGCATGGGCAACAGTTGATACACCCCATGGTTGCGCTGATGAGCGGACGACGGAATTCTCTGATGGCAGATGCATGGTATGGCGACGAAAGGGTGTATCTATGTGTGCCCTTTGCCAATGCGCAGATATCTCTTGAGATCCATGCACATACATCAGGCAATCACACAGCGCACCACAAGCATCAACGCTATTTTATCCTAACTATCCACGGTTCTCATTTTGACCATGACATTTTTAAGAAAAGACTTCTTTCGCACATCTTCTCTCGCAGAATGAAAGATCAGGAGCCCCATCGTTTCTTATGCATGCCGCCACGATAGGCATCTGTGTGGATTGAAGCGTTATTGGAGTTTCTTAACATAAAACAGTGAACTGCTATACAAATGAAGACCATCTCAGGAGCAGGTACTATTTGCTCTCTTTAACACAACATCATGAAAATGCATGACTACTTTTCGAGAACACATTTTCAATTGAAGGAACACTGAAAGAGATGTCAACATTTCTCATACCTCCATTCATACAGTATCTTTACTGTGTCTTCAAGTCTTTAGACAAACCAAGGTATGATGCGGGTTTTAACCTAATGCGCATCCATTCTGACTCGCTCGCTGCTGCTCACGGAACTGGGATGATCTAGTCATCTTCCTTTCCGCTGACTCAATCTAGCCCCCATTGGCATCTGGACGAGGAGAGGAAAGAACACGCCATGTGACGAAGGAATCGGAACGAAGATGTAGCAATCAAGCCAGCCTTCCCACACTGGCTCGTTGCATTTCCAAGTTGAAGTCGCACCATGATGCTCATAAGCACGAGGATTAGTGCTAGAAATCGGCAAACCTTCCCCGCAACACTTTACACATATGAAACTCCGCACTGTCATTGGACTATCAATAAGTCCGATGGGAGTGCGGAATTAACGGCTTCCTTTGGCCAAGAACCATCTACCTATCAAGCAAGCTACGGGCCTGGAAGTTACGATGGAGATCTTTCATTCGTTGACCCAAGGATTAAGGTCGGAGCGTCAAGTCTCCAACATGCGCCTGCATTGATAATCCGGTATTACCCCGCACCGAAATGGTCCACATTTCCAAACCTTCTCCCCCACCTCCGCACCTCCACAGCTGCTAGATCATGTATAGTCTAACGCCACAGACTTTGAACGAATAATTGAGGGCATGAAATTGTTTAAGTTTCATAGGAAGAAGATCTAATTGACGTATGCTCATCTTACTAGGCTTCGTATCCCATCTGTCCGCTAGAATGATATACTTGCTGTGTGGGTGCCCGGTGAAGAGGGGGACGCGAGCTTACTGTGATTCTTGCATCCTTTGACCTCATGATCTGGATCGATCTTCATGAAAGTGGATCTACCGAGGAGGGACGAGGTTACTCTTACATGTCAGCTGCATTTTAAAAGTAACATAAGTTCTCCGTATCACCCAGCTGTCCTACATTGTGCAGCAACATTGGTATAAGTGGATTTCTTGCTAGACTTTCGCTCTCATCTCTCTTCATCTTCGCATCACAATCAGGCATATAGTAGTATCTCATCATGGGTTCGGTACAGGTAGAGGAGGTTGATGCGCTGCTTGTGGGAGCGGGGTTTGGCGCTTTTACTATGCTGAACAAGTGAGTTATTTGCTGTTGCAAATTTCTAACATGCTAATTCTCAGCTAGGCTTCGGAAACAAGGACTGAAATGTAAAGTGTATGAAAAGGGTTCGAAGAGTGGTGGGATTTGGTATTGGAATTGTTACGTATGATTTCTCAATCTACTTTTTACATCTTTACTGACTTGGCCTTTACAGCCTGGCGCTCGAGTAGATTCTGATACCCCTATTTACCAATTGTTCGACAAAGAGCTATGGGAAGATTTTACTTTCAAAGAGCGATACGCGGGAGGGAAAGAACTCCGACGATATTTCGAACATATAGAAAAGAAATGGGACGTCAGTAAAGACGTGGAATTCGATAAACATGTGGATGGGGCTGTTTTCGACAAAAGTCGAAACCAATGGCTCGTTGAATGTTCTGATGGTTCGGAATTATACTGTCGTTGGTTCATCCCCTGTATTGGGTTTGCATCCCGTCGGTATACACCTCCAGTCAACGGACTGAGCAACTTCAAGGGTGATATTTACCATACCGCCGTGTGGCCCCAGCATGGCGTTAATTTGAAGAACAAACGAGTAGCACAGATTGGTACCGGTGCAAGCGGAATTCAAGTCATCCAAACCATTGGACCCGTCGTCGACCATCTCACCGTCTTCCAACGTACACCCAACTACTGTCTCCCCATGAACCAACAGCCCCTCAACGAAGCCGAAGAAGCCGAGAAAAAGAAGAACGGCGAATACGAAAAAGCCTTTGCCGCAACCCGCACCACCTTCTCTGGCTTTACCTACGACTTCCGCCAAAAGAATACCTTCGACGACACACCCGAAGAACGTGAAAAAGTCTTCCATAATCTCTTGATCGAGCAAGGTGGTTTCCGATACTGGCTCGGCGCCTACCAAGACATGCTCTTCGACCAAAAAGCCAACGACGAAGCCTACAACTTCTGGCGTCAATCCGTACTCAAGCGCGTTCCCGACCCC